>JAMLFT010001989.1:0-27744 GCA_026544285.1 Pachyrhizus erosus | reverse complement strand
TGGGGCTAAGGGAGGTGCTGGGGGGAAGACGGGGGAGACATGGTGGTAGGAGGAGACATAGTGGTGGGGGAGACGTGGTAGGGGAGGCATGGGGGGAAGACGGGGGGAGGGGGCGGTAGCAACAGACGTCTAGATTCGGTTATTGAAAGTTCGTGGGTAAACTCGTTTAATCCGCAGGTTAATTGAGGTGGATAAAATAACTTACATTTTAAATGAGCTTCAAATTTTAGAGCCCATACTTTTGTGGGCTACAGGTTGGTCCACAAATTTTTACATGTTTACTCAACTCTAATTGTAAATACAGATTTTACTTATCCTAAACCCTACAACATTCACATTCACATTCACATGTAGGTGGACAACTTCAACCAGTTCCTACATCAACATAATGAATTCTGCAAGTTGACAGTCCTTCTTCTTTGTCTCATAATAACTATGTTTCTTTCATCTTTAATCTCTTCAAAATACCAATAAGAAAATGACACCCTATGTTTTCATCCCTTTTCTACATTGAAAAATGTCTACACAATAAACACACAAACCTTAACTTTTATATAAAAAAAATACATTCAAGATTGAGACACCTTATCAAGTAGTGTCTAAATCCCAAAATTGCTGGTTGTTCTAGTGGTTCACAAAATCACTCTATCTCCACAGTGACACAAAGGCACGAAATTGCTTGCATCCCATATGGCTAAACTTTGTGAATCCTTCATTCTCGAACGATTCAACTTACACCTACATGCAGACACAATTAACTTCATGGAAAGTGATGTTCAAATGAAAGAAAAAATATAAACCCAAAATATTTAATTTAGGAGAGTTACTGAACCCTAATTTTATAAAATGAAAAAGAAAAAAAATTCTAATAACTCTTATTATTCAAGTGTCAACTGTAACATTTTCAATGATTAAAAAAAATGTCATCATATCAAGTATATATACATCACTTGCAAACGTCAATACTTAAAAACATTTGTCATTATCTTTGTGATAATAAGGACTAATTTGACTTCATAAGTAAAAATATGAGACTAATATAAAAATTTTAAAATATTTTAAAACATAAAGATTAAATTAAAAAAAATGAAAACATAAAATATCAAATATGTATTTTAAGCTAAAAATAAAAATAAAGTCGTTCCAAGTCATCCACGTTTATCCTTGTTTATAAAAATATTTTATCATGTACGGTTTTCTCTACTTGATAATCAAAGGAAAAGCCAAATAGGGTAGTAGCAGCAGGTGAGACACTGTTTATCGTCCAGTGCAGCAGATTGAGTATTTCGTTCTCCTGTTATTCTCTTAAAAACGATGCGAAACCCTCTCTAACCGAAGAACCTAGTAGCCATGTCCAGCTCAATCCCTTCCCTCTTATCTCCCACCCTCTCCCTCAAACCCTCCTTCCCACACACCAAGCTCAACTCCTTCAGGTCCCAATTCAGAAGCAACAATATTGGGTTTTCCCCCAAACCCCCCACCTTCTCTCCGCGGAAGCGTTTCGCAATAAACGAAAACAAGGAGAGTAACGGTGACGTTTTGGCCGGCTTGGATGAAGCAGAGAAAAAGGCGCGAGGAAATAGCACCATGCCTGAACGCTTTAGGTACCTAGCCAAAGAAGTTCCAAGTCCCCCTGTTAGGTGGCCGTGGTTGGTGGGTCAGTCCCATTTCCCTCTCACTCTACATTTGCTTATGAGGGGAAACATGAAAAAAATAATTGAATTTTTTTGTTTTTTATTTTTTATTTTCAGCTGAATAATTATGTTAATGGGTTTAAATTTTTTTTATGAAGAATGGTGTTAGGCATTTTGTGGAGGTTATATTTGATTGAAGGGTAGATGGGCAAATAGGACTATAGGAGGTGGGAAAGCATAATGTTTTTGCGTTTCATGTCATGGTTAAACATTTGGCCATACACGGTCATTTGGGGACTGGGACTCTTACATACAAAATGATACAATTTGGCTTGATGAAATTGTTCCGTTCTGTTCAAATTCAGTTCCGAATTTAGTTTTTCTAGTGGTGTTATAATTCTTTATGCTTTGTTCGAGTAGTGGTTATATAAAATCTATTGGAAGAGGTTATCACGCTTCCTGTGGGTGATGGGTGTGTATTTAGGTTTTTACTCTACAATGGGGTGTTCAAAATCAAAGCTAATTGTTTAAAGCTGTTAAATCAATCGCAAAAAAGCATAAAACGATGAAAACGTAAAAACCACATTTTTATTGTGGTTTGGTTTGATTTTCAGTTTCTATTTTTTAAACTGACTTCAGTTAAGCTAAACTAGCCTTTTGATATACTTATATTGATTCATAGCATTTGTAGTAATATTTCAAACTTTTAATAATGGTAGTATGTGATTCTATATGTGTTGGGCATTATGGTTATGTTAAATCTTTTGTGGCCTTTTTTTTGCTCTGTTGCTCATTGTTATGTAAAGGTCATTTTTAAGGGTTGATGATGATTCCATTGGTTATTAAATTTTACTTTATTTTGTTAGTTGTCAAAGTTATTCATATTTGATATTGCATTGAAACCAAATCACTTTTTTTTTTTGTTTTGGGTTGGATGACTTTTGTCTAAAACCAAACGAAACAGCCAGCACCCGAACTCTGCATTATTAATGTTGTTTACAAATATGAAACTAACCTTACATTTAGAAGTTAAAAGTTGTATGCTCTTAGTTCCTAAAACACTTTTGTCCAACTATTTTGTTTCCTTAATGACATGTTTTCTCTTTTCTGTGATAATGTAATAATTTGTTTCTATGACAATGTACAGTACTGGCTTTTCTCATCTATGCTTGGAGAGCTGTTCTATTTGAACTGTCAAACTGGAAGAATGCTGCAGTTGCAATTGCTCGTTTTATAGGATATGTCTTGAAATACGCTTTTGCAGTAGTCTACCAATTCATAGGAAGTCCAATTACTTTTTCGATTAGATGCATGGAGGATCTATTTTACACAGTTCGGTCTTGTTACTCATGGATAATTGGCAATGCTCCTGTACCAGACCTGACCATCATCGTTGTGCTGGCATCAATTATTTTAGCTATTGCTGAAGCTACTGTACCAAACTGCATCAACAGCCAACCTTATGTTTTGACTGTATCTGGTCTTATTGGCTATGCTGCTGTTAGAGGATATATCTCTGAACCTTTGTTCTGGACCCTTCTGCTTGGGGTGTATGCTTTTTCAAAATTTATCAAAAAGAGAGATGATGTTTCAGCTGCAATGCCTGTTGCAGCTGTGCTTGCTGGTGTTGGGGAGCCTTGGGTTAGAGTTTTGGTGATTGTTTCATACACTGCCTTAGCCATATATCAGTATTCCAAAATGCCTTCACAAGGGAAAGAAGTTGAAACAAGAGAGATGAGGCTTCCAATTCCACTTCTTCTTGCAGCATTAGCTATTGGCTTGCGGGTTGCTGCTAAGTGGGCGGGGTACCGGCACTTGACATGGATGATTGTATGAATGCTGAGAACTAATGTATCTTAGGCCATAGAAGAATGAAGTTTGGTGGTCTATAAAGTTGAGATATAGATGGATAGAGGTTTTCTGATCGCCTTGATGCAATAATTATACTGTTCTTTGCATGTTTTTAAATGGAGCAGTGAATCACAAGGCTCTGCCTGAGAATATAAGCTTCTTGTCAGACTATCAGTAAATTCATTTTGCAATTTTAATTTGCGGCCATACGGTTAGTTAAGCCTAGATCTTATTTGTAATACCAACTTTGAGTTTTATGTTTGAAATTTTGTAGAGATTTAATGAAATGAAATGCAAGTTTAAGGGATGGTATAGAAAAAGACTTTAGATTATAAACAAGGCATATAAATTATATCTCAAGTACAAATAATTCTTTATAACAATTATTTTATTCAAAGATCTATTGTATTATTATTATTTTGAGATGAAGATCTATTCTATTATTGAATCTCCATGATTTAAGAAATTCAAATGCTTTTTATTGTGTGATTGAGTATCCGTTTGTCACATTTTTCAAGAGTCTACACTTGAAAGAAACAAATTGTTTTAGTGTACAGAACCTTTGCCATTTGAGTCAAAGCACAAGTGTATCGCAATACCATTAGTCTTGTAGATAGATAGAAAAATCATGTGTCAGATAGAATTACCTTAAAAAAAATGCACTGCCTTTTAAAAAAAAAAATGCACAAGGGAAATCAAATAAAGAAAAAAGAATTATGCTTAAATTTACAAGTCTATTATTATTTTTACATAAATTCAATTAAAATGTTAGTGACATTACTTGAAAAAGAAATAAATATACACTTTTTTTTTTAATCCTTTTTTGCTTTGATTATAGTCTTTTAATTTTTTTACTTTTAATTTTTATTTTAAAAAAATATCATTAAATAATAACATAACAGTGATGTTAATAGTTTTTTAACTTATCATATCAGCAAGAAATATAATATGACATTTATATGTAATTTTTATTATATTTTAAAAAATTTTATTAATTAATTTAACATTATTAACTATTTTGAATAAATCAAAATTAAAAATAATTTATTAAAAAACAAAAATTTATATTGACTGTCCTGTCAAAACCTCCTTGATTAATGACTAGACTATCAAAATTGATGTTATGTTATCAATTAATACTATTATTTAAAAGTAGGAATTAAAATCAAATTTTTTAAATATTTTAAGGATTAAAACAAAAAAATTAAAGGAGTAAAATAAAAAATAATTTATTTTATAAACACCAAAAAATTATCTAAGCCATTTTATTATTACACAATTAATAAAATTTATTTTATTTTTTAAATATAAGACATTGAGACAAATTCAAAATACAACTTAAATTTGTTTTTGAAACTCATCAATTCTAATTTAGAAAATTTGAATATGTCAAAATTAACTTCAAGTTAAATTGGGTTAATAAGACATTATTAACATTATAAAGACAAATGTAAGCATGTCTCAAATCATAATTTTTGGAAATGATTAAAATATATTTGATTGATAAAAAATATTTTAAAAATATTTATAAGTTTATTGAGAATTAAAATATAAGTTGTATTTTTATCATAAATTTTAATTATTTATCACATTAAATAATTTAATAAAGTAATAATGTGATATTTTTAGTATAGTAAAAAAAAATTAACTCCAAAAAGTTAAATTTTCACTTCTTTTATGAAAATAATTTTGTAGGAAACATACTAAAAAATAATATTGAAAAATATCATTTTCTGAAAATGCTATTTTTTATAAATTAAATTAAAAATAAAAATAAATAAATTTTCCCATCTTGAGATTCCTGAGAAACTATTTTTTTTTACCAAATATCTCCTAAAAATAATATTTTCATATGCATTAAAATAAGAATTACAATATTTAAACATTTTTTATTTCTCTTTATAACATTAACTATTTCATTTAATATATCTTCTCTCCTTTTTTTCTCTTATTTCTCATATTATTATTATACAAAAGTTGTAAAAAGAATTATATAAATAGAATTTTTCTAAAAATAAATATTCAAACCCCCGATGCCACCATAAAAAATTGGACTGAACCCAATCTTTTTGGACGCCCAAACCTAACCCAATATTCTTAATCCAATCGGGTCGGGTAAGCCTGACTAAATACACTCCACCGTTGCGCAGAGAGAAATTCTAGGGTTTTGGTGCGCCTATATATTCCTCGCAACGAATAGGGTTTTGCCGCACCGATCCAAAAACTTCACCACTCTCCAAATTAGTCTACAACGTTTAATTTCCGTTCAATTTTCGTGATATTCTCCGCACGATGCCTCCCGGGCCTCTCTGAGATCCCCATGACGTGAACGCCCCGATGCACGTGCGAAATAGTCGCCGTTCGTGTTGCAGTTTAGCCCCAATTTCCCACGGCTGATCTGTGTCAAAGTAACGGCGAAATTCTCTTTTGATTCTTTTTCTTATGATTGTTTTCAATGATGTATTTGCCTTGCTATACCTTCAGCTTGTTTTCGAACACTCATGTTCTTTGAATTCGAAGCTAGTCCTAAAGGCGCAAATCGAAACGCGGTCGTTTTCCTTTGGGGCGAGGGTGCTTCCTTTGTTCCTCTGAAAATAGCCTTTACATAACTGACTCAATTTAGAGTTTATTTATTTATTTTGGAATTTCTTGGCGATGATTTCATCTTATCCGCGCTTCTGAGTTTTCGATGAAGCACAATTGGTGAAAATATGGTTGAATTTCTTGATATGAGCCACCGTGTAATATTTAAGAAAAACTTTTTTTTATTTATGTTTTAATCTCTCAATTTTAATTAGCGAGTGCTTTGCTTTTCTTGATTGTTGGCTATGAGGATATCTATTCAGCTTTTAATGCCAGTTCTGCTTCTGACGATTTGTGATTGACAGAGCTGTTTAATATCACTGAGCCTCTCCATAATGTTCTATGGATCATTTTGTTTTTTTTAATGATTGTTTTTGAATTGTATTATTGCTTCAGTAGTGGAGATAGTATTATTTGATTTGGTATTTGTCGTTCATGAGATTGCTAATGAAGATTCAATCCAACCTGTAGGAGGTGTTGTGGAGCCAAGTCCCTGTTTCAGGGAGAACCTACTTGGTGAAGCTTCATTCATATGAAAACAGTGGATTTTACTGAGGCTTTATACTATGAGACAGTGTGTTATGGCTTTAAATGACATTGAATTTTTCAAATGATTATTTCTCCATTTTTTCATTTTGTATACATAAAATTAGTTCTTAGTGTTTATCGCAAAATAGCATATGATGGGTTTACCAATGATGTTACAATCCAACTTGTTAGAGGTTGTAGTTGATCCAAGTCCCTGTTTTCAGGGAGAACCTACTTGGTGTTACTGCAATTCCTATGACAGAAACTATTGATCTGAGGTTACCTAATTTTTGAGTTATTTGCTTGTGTATATGGTGTCTTAATACAATTTTTTTTTTTAGTTTAATACAATTTTTTTGAGTTTAACTATACCCTGTTCCTTCTTAATTGGTTCTGGGTCTGAAAAACTCAAAGATTGAGTGTTGTCATCAGCTTCATCTCTTGTTTAACCCACGAGATAGGAGTTAAATAACAGCACTACATTTATTTTAAAAATAATAATTGTATTGGGGTGGAAGTTTTTGAAACTCAGTAAATTGATACTCTATAAAAGGACTGGAATTGACAATGATGCATGAGGAAGTGGTACGCGCAAGTGAGGCTCGGTAGATGGTTTTGCAGTAGCTTTGGGGTCTCTCTGGTGTCTCGTCGTAATGAAGACGGTCGTAATGAAGACGGTGTGGTGAGCTTTGTCTTGGAGTTATGAACTCATTTGACTGAGCGTTCTTGAAGACAAGAACTTTCAGGATTTAGGGAAAATCTTTGGTTCTAACGAAGATAAACATAGAAATTTGACTGAATAAAGAAAGGCAATTTGACAAATTTGATAAGAAATAAAAATGAGATAAATGACATAATTGGATCGAAAAATAACTGAGATTTTATTCAAATATGAGAAAATGAGTTTTACTTAATGTTTTTATTATAAATTGAAAATAAAAATTACTTTTACTAAAAGCAGTTCATTTGTTGCCTTCTAATACCAATTCAGGTTTATTCTAAATATAGGTTACACAATTAATAGTAAGTGAATTTTTTAAAACATATATAAAACTAAGATTGGAGATTAAAATTTTTGAACGTGTATTTAAATATTATTTTTATTTTAAAATGATTGTAGTTTAAGGTTTTTTTAAAGATAAATTGTTTTAAAAAAAATGTATTTATTAAAGAATAATTTTATTAAAATCTTTTATTTTTAATTTTAATATAATCAGTTTTTATAATACAATAAAATTAAAATTAATATTATAGTCTTTTATTGAAGAATGAAAATATAAATTATTTATGATAAGTTTTTATGAATCTTAAAATATAAATATAATATGTCATAATTTGTCATAATAATGATAAAAAATGTAGTTATTATAAAAGGTTAATTGAGTTAATCTATTTATGAATTTACTAAACATTATATTAATAATTAATTTAAATATAATAATAATAATATTTAATTAGTTCATTAAAATAGAATAATCATAAATATGTTTAAATTAATTATTGATGTAATAAAAATTGTTATTACTTTTAATTCTTATTATAGATTTTTAATCAAATTTAAAGGATTTTAGTTAATTTAGTTGAAAATAATATATTTGTTTTAAATTTATATTTTTTTTAAATTTTGTTAAATAAAAATAATAAACATTACTGAGATATTTTTTTTATTATTACATGACATTTTTATAAATAATTATTAGTGTAAAAGATATTTTTATATTTTTAATTAGAATCTTATAAAGATTAGATGGAGTCAATTCAATTCATACTAAAGATGAAGGAATATTAGTTGGGTTTAGTTGAATTTGTCTTAAGAGTAAATAAAAAATTCTAATTTGACTTCATTTAGTTTAGTTGAAGGTTTTTATCATTCATATTTTAGCCAAACTATTACTGAATGGAATGATAACTTTTCTTCAAACTGTTGATAAATAATTAATCTCTTTGATGGCTAGGTTTATGCTCATCTTCTATATCCCAAAAGTTTTGCATGGTTTTATTGAGATCCCATGTTATAATAAAAACTAGTTTAGCTTAGGGTTTTAAATGATAATTTTATTATCCTTCTCCCACACGTTGTACGATTAATAGATGAGTGGGCTACATTGCCCTTAACTTATAAGGGGTTTTATTACATCCTAGTATTTCTTTCGCACCCTTTTGTGTTTTTATTTTAAAAATTAGTTTCTTACAACTACATTGTGCAAAAGATGAAATTCATTGAAGATTAGGTTGGTGGAGGAAATGTTGTAGGGGAGGAAGATGGGGGGTTTCAATGAGAAGAAAATATGGGGGTGCCAATTGAGAAGGAGAAAGGAAAAAATATTTTAGATTTTTGAAATTTACCAAAATATAAGGATGTGAAGAGGGGAAAAAATGCAAAAAGAATTGGCCTTAACTTTCACTCTCGTTTTATTTGGAGGACTTGTTATAATTGAATGCTAGAAATAAGATTCTTATTTAAGATTGATGTTGTGCGCACTTTTTAGGACAACTTTACAGCATCCAAAATTTTTTTCTAATGGGTTGAATTAGTTAGGTAGTGGAGTTACTATTTTCTTGAATTTTTTTTCTTCATTTCATGTTGTCTACAGGCAGTCTTATGAGATTATGGGTCAGTTTTTATGAGATTAGTTGTTAAGTGACAACTTCAAGTATAACCATCCCTGTATAGTATTGTAGGAGAATAAATGTCTAACTTTGTTAAATGTCAAATGATCCCACATTGCTTTAGCTTTAACACAATAATATAATGTTTTTGAATCATTTATTAAAAGAGTTTTATGGGCAATCTTCCAAAGGAGAAAAATGTGTGTTTAGGGATTGAGCATTTCTTGATCAATAATATTAACAGATAAATTATTTTGAAGATGGAAAAATGGATCAACCTGACCTGTTTTATTTAGTCTATCCCCCTTCCCTTGTTAGCTTATCAAAAATGGGTCCAGGTAGGTAGGCCTATTTTTAAAATATAGGTTGAAAAGTGGTGCACCTTATTTAAAGGATTGGTTGTCAGTTTAACCTATTGAAAAATTAAAAAATTTATAAATTAAAGAGTTTTATTTTCTAGATTAAAATATTAATTCCTAAAATCAACACCTCTTTTATATCAAAATGAAACAAAAATCCTATATCCTATACTATTTTTCCTAAATAAAAATAAAATACTTGGATAAATGTCTTTGTTGTTTACAGTAATCTTATTTAACTTGAACATAATTATTTTTAGTAAATGATACATAGAACTTTAACTTTTTCCAAAAAATCTTTAATTGAATATGTGATATCAGAACTATAACTTTTATCAAAATATTTCTTGTTTGGATCATATTATTTTTAGTGAATTTAATCAATGTATATATTTTAATGTCATTTATTGTTTGAATTCAAAATAAATGAAAATTAACGTTTTCTATATTTTCAAATGAAAATATACTTCTTAAATAATCTACATCAATATCCATATATGCATATACATATTTTTGAATTGTATAATCTTATTAATAAATTAACTACAAATAAAATAATACAATATATCACCTAACAGTTTAAACCAAATGTATTTTGTTAAGATTATCTAAAAAAATTAGGATCTTTAACAATGCCTACTAAGGCTAAGGCAATGGTCTTTTGCCACCTTGACATAACATTACCTAATAGGTTAACTTAAAAAAAAAAAAAAAAAAAGACCTCCAAGGTCCATACAATTCATTATATTCCCTTTTAGAGTTTGGAAAGACGAAATACACGTCAAAGTATATATTCTTCAGGCCTTCGTTATGCTCATATTCTCATACAATTTGTTTTTCAAAATCTTGAATGACTTTTTTCCTCTCGTTTATTGCTTCTCACTTGTGCTAACCCATGGCCCACGATTACTAGTGGCCCAAAAAAAATATAATTATGTAATAATTTTTTATATTATTTTGTATTTATTTTTTTTAAAAAAAAATTAAAATCACTATTACGCTATTATTTTTTTTATATTTAAATTAAAATATAACACATAATTATAAAGTATTAATCTTTTAGTTGTCAGATCTACGTTTCAAATCTGATATTTTTTTATTTTTTGTTGGCTTTGTATTGTAGTGGAAGTTAGTTGCAATCTTATCATACGATTGTTTACTGATTTTTTTTTTATGGATTTAATTCAAAATAAAAAGTTTATTACTACCATGTTTCTAAGGGTAGTCTCATCTTGGTAACTTTATTGTTCTTCAGTTTTTGGAGCATTTTAGAGATGAAAAGCTGGCTATAAAAGGTTCAAGAGGAACTTGTAAAAGAAGGGTGGCATCGATGGACAAGGGTGAAGGAGGAAAGAAAAAAAAAAATGCCACCTTCGAAGGCCATTTTTAACGGCGATAATAATATTTGATTAATCTAATCTTTGTAAAGTATAGTTCACGGTGAACCATAATCTTGATCATTCTTATACTATAAATTAAATTTTCTTAACTTAGATAATGAAACTTTTACTTTCCTCACTATCTCATTTAAATTTTTTTAACACTTTGTTTTCCTTTTCAACAAAATACATTTCACAAATCTTTTATGCGATTAAGCAAAATATATCTTAATCAATAATTTCAAATTACTGTCATTTTATTATTATATATATACTTAAGTTTTTTTAACTGCCTATGTATTTTAATTTAAAATAACATAGCATCACAATTTAAATTATTTATTATAAATATAAAATATTTATTTATTAGATTAAAATTATTGATTTGCCATTTTGTCTCTTTAATTATTTTTTGTGATTTTAAAAAAAATTAAATTTTATTTTAATTTTGCAAACATTGATTGTTTTATTTGATAGATGACTAATGATATATTTGTATCACAATGAAATATAAATTAATGTATAATAATTAAAAAATAATTTAATTAATTACAATGTAAAAAATAAAAAAATAAATGTATGTAAAATTAAAATTAGATAAACATTATAATTTTTTAAAAATCTAAATACTAAAATCACAGAAAAAAGATCAAAATCACATATAAAAAATTAAAGGAAAAAAAAATTACAATGTTGACGTTTTTTCAATTTGTCTTTACTGTAGTGTTATCTTCGCAACAAATAAAAATAAAATAAAAAAAAGGGAAAGAAAGAGGTATTGAAAAGGTGCAGTCGCTTAGCTGGAAATGCAGACAAGTATACATTTGAAGTAAATGCCGACACAAAGTGTGATGTGACTTTAAATTAATTGCAATAATGAACATGAAGTACAACGATTTTGATTAAATTAAATTAAATTAAATATTTGGATATATTAAGAAAATCAAGTTAAAATTATGAATAAAAAATAAATTTTATTATATATTTTATCATATAATTATAATTATTTTATAAATTTTATTATTTTATTTTTTTCGCATATTTTACTATTTTTTATAATTTTTATATATCTTATCAATCTATTAAATATGAAATTAATGCTTATATATCCTTAAAATTAAAGTCGTTTTGTTGATAAAATATTTAAAAATTTAAAAAATATAATACTAAAATATATAAAAATTTAAATTATAAAATATTAAAAAAAATTAAATAATAAATTTATGAAATGATAATAATTAAATAATAAAAATATAATTAAATTAATATGATATGACATATTAATAAATAATTTTATTTTTTTTAATTTAATCTTTGATTGGAACGTATGAAAAATATATATATTTATTAAGGTCAACTTCTTAAATTGAATATAGTATTACAAATTTTCATTAAGAGAGAGACACAAAATAAAAGTGAAGTATATAATTTTTTTGAATCATTTGATGTGTTTGTGTGTATCTTTTTTCTTTTGTAAATTTTCAGTACGGGAAAGAATATATACTTCTTAAATGGATATGAAATTTTTTAACGATTAGTTCTTGATTTTTCGAGTGATACCTGAATAAAAAAAATAAAATTAAACAAAAAAATGTAAGTATTAGTAAATCAATATTATAATATTAAATTATATGAATATTTTTGTAAATATTCGTACAACTGATTTTTTATTGTAAAAATAATAAAAAATATTACTTACATCAAAGTCGTAATTTTGAGTTCACATTTAATTCTGCTCAATTTTACCAAATATATTTATACAAAAATTAAACATTTGTTAAACCTCACTGGACTTCTAGTATTACTAACATTTTTTCCGAATGCACACCAAGTTAACTTGAATACCGGAGAAACCAAGTTGAGAGGTTTTATCCAAATGAAAACATAAATTTGCTTTCCTTAAATGTACAAAAATAAGAAAACAAATGGCATTAGAATCAGTTTTTTGACAGGGAATTTAATTAAATGAAATTAATGCTTTAGAAAAAAAAATTACTATGCGGTAAGTGCAGGGATTATGGTTCTCTATAATTAACAAAACTATAAAAAAAAGGTTAAACAATATTTTTAAAATGGTTTATCACTTATAGTAATTTCACACTTAGTTTTCTCTAATATTCTTTTTGTAGTTCCAGAATATCTCCAATTGAGTCAAGGATTGGTTATTTGGAAAACTAAAATTCATTTAAGTGAGTAATATTTCTTTAAAAAATATTTTTTTTAACATAAAAATCTAAAATTCTTTTTCCTAATGCTAATGTGATGAACTAAAACTTAACTAATGTCATGCATGTATAGAACTCAAAGTAAAACTTATAATTTTTTCATATAAAACTTAAAACTTAAAATAAAATAATTATAAAGATGAAGTGGATAATTTAATCAATTAAAAATCTTATTTGCCGTTAAAATTAACTTTCTTTTTTCTTACAAAAAGTAATTAAACTTTTTTTTGACATAAGTCATGGACCTTTCTTTTTTTTGTAATGATTTACCTTTTTGGAATCATGGATCGAGGTTTAAAAAGCAAGACAGGTAACACTGTTCCAGATACGAACTCCAATTGTAAATAATATTGTATCCATACTTCAACGCCACGTGTTAGGATCCAACTACTTTGTCTGAAGTTGAAACGAAACACTTCAGAGTTCAAAGCTGTGGAGTTGAAGCTACTACCCAATTTCTTGTAGCCATGAAAATTGGTTCCTTCTTCATAAGGGCCTCCAGGGTTCTCAACTCCTCCAACTTTCTGCTTCTCTGCACTCTCAGGTGTTATTTTTTTTCTTTTAAATTTCTTGTGTGCTCTTTTGATCTGCCGTAGGGAGATTAATTCTGACTATAGTGTCTATTTTGAGATTCTAGTGTTTTTTGTCAGTTGATATTCCTAATTGAGAGTGTTGTTAACTTGCATTCACGCGTGTAAGAATTTGATAAGTTATTTTTTGGGGTATTATTATTATTGTTATTATTATTATATTACACTTGATCCATTTGCTACTATTGGTCAAGATCATTCAACGAGTGCAATCTTGATGTGGGATTAGCCTTGCAAGTTGCAAATTTGACTTCCTGTATCCCTATACTTTCTTTGATATGTTCTAGGAATACTATTTCCCCCATCATCAAGAGTTGTGTTTGCTATAGTGCCTTCTTTCTAAACCATCATCCAACAATATTATAGATCTTAAGATATAGCTTAAAGCCTTAAACTATTGGATTTTGCTGCAAATCATTTCAGGTCAGGTGCAATGTTGTTTTGGGTAGAGGGATGTTGGTCTTGGTAGAGGCTCCACTGAAAGCCACTATTTGGTTTATACAAGTGGATGTCCCATGGTGTGCATTCATCGTTTGGTGCACTTGTTTCTGTTTTCCCCACTCTTTTTTATAAAAGAGTAATGCAACGATTTATCACTTGTGAAGCAGTTTAAAAATGAAGTTTATGTATTAACAAGTTCATGTGTCATTGTGACAACATTTTCTTGAGAAAATTGTAAATCGCACAAATTTAAATGCTTGATTTCTAGTGATGTGAGCTTCCGCTTGTACTTTTCATGTTTATTGATTCATGGATTATGTGGAAAGACTGGCAAACTAGTTCTCAATTCTCATTTCTCAGTGTTTTATACTAAAAGTATGGGGAGAATTATTTGTGTGTAATAAAAATACAACAGGATCAAGAAAATCATCGTTTGTTGGTAGAATTCTAATTAATATCCGTTATCAAACACCGACTTAGTTATTCACTAAAATTTTATTTGGATGATTCTTTTTCTTATGATGTCTATGGAAGACGCATAGCTGAAATGGTTATGGTAAATGAGGATTTCAACTTGTGATAAGACCTCCTTGATATACTGAAAGGTAACGCATTGAAATATTTTGCGAAGGAAAGGAAAAAGTCCAAGTAAGGAGATAAAAAATTGGTACAAGGTTGAACGAGGAACTTTGGATTTAAAGGAACCTCATTTCTTCACTTAATAGAGAAAGGGATAAGAGTATGGAAACTATTGCTTGTTGTTAGTGCCTTGCCAGCAAAATGTCATCTAGTATACTGTTAGAAAGAGAATACTATCTCTTTCTTAGAGCATAGAAAGAGAACTGAGAGATACAAAGGAGAGAAAGAGCTAGAACAATTCTTGTTCAAATACCACCTCCCAAAAGTACAGTCAACATGAATCCAGTTCCCACGTATTTTGCACAGTATAGTTACTTGTCCAATTACTGCATTTCTTGCTTCTTGCATGCACGTATGCTGTATGTGATAAGTTTTAGTTAACAAAGTTTTCTATTTTATTAAGTCTACCTGCCCTTGGAAATTGCAGTGGTGGTAGTGTGGTGGCATACTCAGAATCACAATCAGGAGCTGAACATCCTATTATTGAGGTTAATGAGCCCTCCAAAAAGAAAGTGGTGGTTCTTGGAACAGGATGGGCTGCTACCAGTTTCCTTAAGGATCTGGATGCTTCATTATATCATGTTCAGGTTGTTTCACCTCGTAACTACTTTGCATTTACTCCCTTATTACCCAGTGTCACTTGTGGGACAGTTGAAGCACGGAGCATTGTAGAGCCAGTCCGAAACATCATTAAAAAGGTGGAGGAAACAAAACTAAAGCGATAAAAATAACTATTGATATATTAGTTTTTTAGATAGCAATGATCACATGTACATGTAATGTAATGAGAAATCAAGTGTTCTTTAAGGCTTAACTTGTAAAACATGACTGTTGGATGCTTTACTTTGTTATGTGTGTTGAGATTATATCAGTATCACCTTGTGGTTACGTCTGGGATTTTTTCTTCCTTTTCTTTTCCTGTCTTTTAAGTGTATTTTGACTAGTTAACTAATGAGGGAGTTTTTACCCCCTTTCCCATTGCAGAGAAAAGGAGAAGTGAACTTTTGGGAGGCAGAATGTGTCAAGATTGATTCTGTAAACAAAAAGGTTTTTTGTCAATCCAAGATTGACAACTTGGTGGGAAGCGGCAAATTTTCCTTGGACTATGACTTTTTGGTTGTAGCGGTAGGAGCACAAGTAAATACTTTTAACACCCCTGGTGTCAAGGAGAACTGTCATTTTCTGAAGGTAAATTTATTTATTTTGTGTATAATCATTTAATGTTAATTTTTTTTGCTTGTTTGTGATTGTTGGTTTATCAGGAGATTCTTTGGATCTTTGAACTTATTGGTGAGGAGAAATTATTATAATCACACCGTTGTTTGTTGATCAGTCTGCAACTAATCCAAAATGTGCTCTCTGTTCACTCACAGGATGTCGAGGATGCTCAGAAGATTAGACTATCAGTGATTGATTGCTTTGAGAAGGCTGTTCTCCCTAGTCAATCTGATGAAGAACGAAGGTCAAATCTTCATTTTGTAGTTGTTGGAGGAGGTCCAACTGGTGTGGAATTTGCTGCAGAGCTTCATGATTATGTCAAAGAAGATTTAATCAACTTATATCCAACTGTTAAAGATAAAGTGAAAATAACATTGATTCAATCAGGAGATCACATCTTGAACATGTAAGAACTCACTAACATCGATGTATTTGATTTTGTTTAGCTTTGATTGAAGATTGTATGGTATATGGTTGAAGCTTGCAACTGTAGATCATTACTTTAAGGCTCACCTATGTATTTCCCTGCAATGGTTTTATCCATCCATTGTTTATGCAATCCGCACCTTTTAACATTTTGTATTGAGTTTCTAGTATTGCTACCCTCATAAAATAAGATCAATCATCAAGGAAGTCTGATTTTAAATATTTCATATTCTGAACTCAACCTATATAAGAAGTCACAACTTGGGTAAAATGTCATATTCAATCTTGTAGGTTTGATGAAAGAATAAGTTCATTTGCTGAGCAAAAGTTTACGAGAGATGGGATAGAAGTTCAAACAGGATGCCGAGTTGTCTCTGTTAATGACAAGGATATCACAATGAAGGTGAAATCAACGGGAGAGGTTTACTCGGTGCCCCATGGGTTGGTTGTCTGGTCAACTGGCATTTCAACTCTTCCTGTTATAAGGCGCTTTATGGAAGAAATTGGTCAGGTGTTGCTTCATTCCATGCATTTCTGAAATGCTTTTTTCCCCACCCTTTCTTCTTCACTTCTTGTGTATGCGCATGTGCATGTAGTGAGGAAGGTACTCCAGCTTTTCTATTATATTTTGTCAGATCCAACATGAATTCAATCATATCTGTATAAGTGAGATTTTCTCTATGTGCAGGCTAAAAGGCATGTACTAACAACTGATGAATGGTTGCGTGTGAAGGGATGTGAAGATGTGTATGCCATTGGTGATTGTTCTAGCATAAGTCAGCGTAAAATCATGGTATCTCGTCAGCTTTAAGCGGCCTATTTAGACTTCTTAGCTTATTTAATACTGCAATGTACCACGGCCTATCTAAATGAATACAGATGTGACCTGATTGGGTTTTGATGAAGAAATTAAGCTCAACAAAGTTGTTACATGTACTTAAATGCTATAATTTCTATCTTGAGATGAGAACTGAGGAAAGTATGTAACCCTAAGACACTGGTGTAAATCACGATTGAATTTTTCTCTGTCGTAATTAACTCATTTCGTTGGTTTCTAGGATGATATCACAGGCATATTTGAGGCTGCAGACAAAAATAAGTCAGGCACCTTAAGTATTGAAGAATTCCAGGAGTTGATGGATGACATTATCTTAAGATATCCTCAAGTTGAGCACTACCTAAACCAGAAACATTTGCGTGATTTTACCTCTCTGTGGAAAGATTTACAAGGAAATGAAAGCAAGGAAATAGATATCGAAGCATTTAAGCTGGCCCTTTCTAAAGCAGATTCAATGGTGAAGAGTCTGCCAGCAACTGCACAGGTATATATCACTTCACCAGAAATAACTGAATGCTTGCTTAGGCAGATGCTTTTTGCTGTCAAATATCTTATATACAGTGGGTTTTTAATGTATCCGTATATCTAGGTTGCTGCCCAACAGGGTACATATCTAGCTAGATGCTTTAACCGCAGGGATCATGCTGAAGAGAATCCTGAAGGTCCTCGACGATTTAGCGGATCTGGACGTCATAAGTTTCTTCCCTTCCGGTAAACCACGCATTTCATGTTTCTTATAGTTGTGTTTACTGTATTTCCTGTGTCTGGAGTGGAAATTGCAAAATTGTCTAAGTATGTGAATAGCATGCCAGGGAAATCCAGTAAATTGGTGTCTCATCCCATTATGTAGTGATTGCTTCAAATAAGAAAGCAGAAGTTGATAAGAAACACTGCTGTGGTGCACTCGCAAGTTAAGATATTAGATGTCCAATTAGGCAAAGTGTGCACTCTATGGTCTACTCTATTCCACCATGTACATACGATTCTTCTAAAAATGACAACGAATAATTACTGTAGGGTTGATTTTCTATGCCTAATCATCCCTACAGAGGACCTTTTCCACTTGAGATGAAGCATTTTGTTTTTACTTGAAACCACATTCCTGTGTTCGACTTTAAGGTCTGTTACATGACACCTATTGTTCAAGTAGGATGTAACAAATGTGTTTATAACGCCTGTGAAAGGATAAAATATTTGATCGAAACTGACACGCACCTTGATTAAATATATATTTTATATTAAGATATGAAAAGGGTACCTAACCAAATTACCAAAAGATAAGGTAATTTGAAGCATAACAAAAATTGCCGAAAACTAAATTATTCATCTTCAAATTGCAGATATTTAGACATCTATAGTTTCAACAGTTTTTATGACCTTTCCTCATACTTTCGTTGTCCCTGACTAATCAGTGAGTGACTGGTTGCTTGTTAACAAAAGGTATAGGCATTTGGGGCAATTTGCTCCACTGGGTGGGGAGCAGGCAGCTGCAGAACTTCCTGGAGACTGGGTTTCCATGGGTCACAGCACTCAATGGCTTTGGTATTCTGTATATGCAAGGTAATTATTTGTGATTCAAAGCACACTTGTTTGACGCATGGCAACTAAGTTATGTGCATAACCAGTTTTATCTAATAACTCTTTTCAACATTCAGCAAGCAAGTGAGCTGGCGCACAAGGGTTTTGGTCGTGTCTGATTGGACAAGAAGATTCATATTTGGCAGGGATTCCAGTCGAGTTTAATTTGAGACATTGTTTCTCGGTTAATTTTTGTACCTAATGTATAATGATATATGGTGATGGAACAACATTTTGCTCCACCCTCGATTGGTAACAGTTTGAGAATTGTCATTGGATTGTGGTTGAGTGTTTCTTTTACTGCTTCCAGTTTTCATCAATATTATATGTGGATTTGGATTGGATCCTTTCGAGCCTTTTCTCTCATGTTCCTTCCTACATTATGAGAAAGAAAAAAATATAGAATCAAGTTTGATGGATTATATTGTAGTTATTTCCAAGTCTTTTTCTCTCGTGCCTAAGAATCTGAGCATAAAAGAAATCAGAATCAAATCTTACGTAGGGTCCATTATTGTCGTCCCGCTTGGAGGCATATTAGATGTCACGCGATTTATTTTTCCTATAAAACTCAACATTCGGTTTAAAATAATGAATTTGGAATTACATGAATTGATTTTGTTTCAAAATAATTTAAAAGAAAACTTTTACTTATCCCACAAAATTTTACTGGATGGAAGTAAAATGAAATCATTTTTTTATTTAATAACTTTCAAAACAAAGATTTTATTTCAAAATTAAATCAACGATCACTTATAGCGGAGTTTGAACACGTAGAAAAATGCATGGCGAAAACAGAAGATGATGCTGTAAAAATGATTGAACAAGAACAATGAGGATAAGGTTGTTGGCCATTGAATTGAATCGGGCACTTCGAGGTTTGAGCAAAGTTGTGCTTTGACTGCTTAATTCTCGTATTATTATGTAATGGAATCATCGTGCAATAATAATTTTTAATTAGAATATACAATGTTTTGGCCATGCATTTTTCGACGTGTTCAAACTCCGCATACACTGGAGATCTAAAAGGCAAGTGTATTATTTCCTATGATTTAACAAGTCAACATAAGAAAATGCATTTACATAGTAACAACTTTGCCCGTGTCCTAGTGTTTAAAACCGTACCTGAAAAATCTGTCATTCTTCCGTTTTTCTAGCGCTCAATTGCTTTGTCATTTTCATACAAAGAAAGCAGAGGGAATTAAAAAGAGAAAGCAAAAGTAACTTATTGAAACAAGAAGGGAAGAAGACAAATTAGCTAGCTAGATAGGGGTTTCACAATGCGTTGGTCTTCCTTCTATCACACAACCTCGAGGGTTTTCCACCAGTATCCATCATGGTCCAAGTCCCTTGTTGTTTGCGCTTTCGTCAGGTCTAACATACTCTCAAACCTTAATTAAGTTCTTGCCTTTCTTTCATTTTAATATGTTCTGCTATAGTCCAACTGCTACAGCAACTTCTTCAATCAGTTGGTTCTATTCAAAATCAAAAGCTGCTCTTTGTCTTTGTGTGTCGTGAGAGACATTATTATATAATATAAAAATGGTTTTGATTGATCTCTACATGACATCTAATCACAGTTTTGAATTTTTAAAAAATAGTAAATAACATGTCACATGAAAATTGGTTAGAATCTCATGTTCAAGGACCATGTAATAAATTTTAGTCACTAAATAAGGAGCATACTTTTACAATTCCAATGCTTAAATCAATATTTGGCATAACGATGGCATTATAGTAGAATAAAGTGTACCTGGTAAAGATGACCATGGAGGTATTTATAGAGGGAATGAGTGACGTGTTTGGTTGTTTAACATTTTTATCCTGTCACGTGTCATGTCTGCTCACAAGGTCATGATTCATGAGTATCCCAATATACATGCTTTTGTTAGGAATGAGTCAGGCATAGAATTGATACCGTGGAAATGATCCAATCATATATGATCGGTCTATGGACATTGATGCCCGGGCATGATACCATTCCAGAAGATGTTCTTTATTATCCACTTCAAATATTATCAAGAAGATTGCTTATCATTGCAAAAATAATTTCTTGAAGCTTAGGTTTTAAATGGAATCAAATGGAGTGATGTGATTCATATAGTAAGAGAATAAGGTTTTGTTATTGTTGTTGTGTTTATCTGTGTCGATATAATCTTTATTAATGAAAAATTAAATCGTTGCCATAAAAATTGTGAATTTATATTTTATACCGATAATATAATTCGATTCGCGTTATATATATACTAAAAATTTATTTAATTTCCGACAGACAAGAACTATACAGGTGAAATCACTTAATACTTTTTTTGCTAGCATATAAAATTTTTTAGGGAGTGAATGATCCTCTTATAAGTCGTTTTGGCATTTGATTTTTTTTGTCTTAGTTTTTTATTCAATTTTATATTTATCTCTTTCTTTATTGGGTTTCAGTGGTGGAGGTCTAGTGGCATATAGCGATGCCAAACCAGAATATAGTAATCAATGTCCAAAAAAGAAGGTGGTGGTGCTTGGAACTGGCTGGGCTGGAACCAGTTTTTTGAAAAATATGAAAAGCAACTCCTATGATATTCATGTGGTTTCACCACGTAACTATTTTGCATTCACTCCATTGCTACCAAGTGTCACGTGTGGCACAGTGGAAGCAAGGAGCATTGTTGAACCGATTCGCAGTATCACCCGAAGGGTATTTCCCTTTTCCACCAATTACGTTTTTCTCTCTTATTTAAATAAGATCATTAAACAAGAATAAAACTTAGGTGTTTATAAGTATATTTTCTGTTATTTTTTTAATGAAAATACAACATAAAATTTTATTTAATTAGCTGTTACCTATTTGTGTTTTTGTTAAAAAAAGAGCACAAAAATACTTACAAGAGACAATACTTGAATCTTGTTTGAATAATTGTGTTTTAAAATTTATATAAAGATTAAGAAAGTTGTTAAATATTTTATTTTAAGGAAAATATAAACTTACTTCTCTGTATTGCCTTCTAACTCCATTATTGCTTCTCATTTCACTTTGTGGATTTACCAAAAGACAAAAATAAAGTTGCAAAAAAAGTAGTTTATGAATTCTTAGATTTTTCAGTGATAAATAATTTGAAATAAACTAAAACATCTAAAGTAATAACTATTTTTTAAACCAATACAGTAGCTATTTTCTAATCTCCAACTTTGTTGGTGGGATTTGAGTATTCATATCTATGCATTTCAGCTTCAAAATTGTATCTTAGTCAACCCATAATTAGAGTATATACACTTACAAGGAGAACTCTGTTCAACAGAGTGGTGTAAATATTAATTTCAGTGAAGCTGAATGCTATAAGATCGACAACCAGAACAACAAAGTTTATTGCCGAGCTAGTAAAGACAAAAAGTTGGGTGCCCAAGAAGATTTTTCCATCGATTATGATTACCTGGTAATAGCTATGGGAGGCTGTTCTAATACCTTCAACACACCTGGTGTTCAGGAGCATGCCTATTTCTTGAAGGTATATATTCATTTAAAACAAAACTTTGATGCAATTCCTTACATGATTTTCGAAGTATTCTCCGATCAAAATTGAAGTTTTACCTAAATAACTTATGCTGATGTTTAATGTAAACTAACACTAAACGTTGTATATAAAATTTGTCCTATCTTCCTTCTCTAGAAAAAATTATTGCATGGTTTCAAATCATTGTTTGTTTATGGTTTCGATCAATTTTCACACGATATATAATTGAGATTTTTAATTTTAAAAAAAGTTAATAACATTCAATTATGTGTAATTTGGAAATTGATTGAGAGCATAGTAATCTTGGACAACGTAAAATTTTTCTTCTTTTCTAGGTGTGCATGTGTGTTTATTCATATGAAAAAGTAATCCTTTTAATTAGATGATATGTTAAACTAATCTACTCTTGATTCTCCCGAAGGAAGTGGATGAAGCTCTTAAAATCCGTCGGACAGTGGTTGACCTTTTTGAAAGAGCTAGCCTTCCTTCTGTATCAGTGGAAGAGAAGAAAAAACTTCTGAGTTTTGTAGTTGTTGGTGGTGGTCCAACTGGGGTAGAGTTTTCTGCTGAGCTTCATGACTTTGTACATGAGGATATGGCTAAGTTATATCCTTCCCTTAAAGACTATGCGAAGATTACTCTCTTGGAGGCAGGCGATCATATCTTAAACATGTAAAAAGAAAAATCTTTATTAGCATATTAAGAATAGAAAAAAACTTAGATATACTTTGATAAGTGTTTTTAGTATTTTCTTCCATTAGAATTTGAATTTTACCTTGATAATCTATATTGACTTTTAATGTAAATATTTAGTATGTGGATTATCAAAGTGAAACTCTAATTCTAATTGAACAACACTAAAATCAACTATGAAACTATATCTAAATTTTGTTATTTATTGCATGATTAGAGTGAAAATGAGTATGTGAAAACTTAAAATTGTTTTGGATGATACACATTTGCACTCTAATGAAGCATCCTTTTTCACTCTAATGATATCATTTCTTGGCATGTTGCAGGTTTGACAAGAGAATTACTGAATTTGCTGAACAAAAGTTCGCCAGAGATGGCATTGATGTGAAGTTGGGATCTATGGTTGTCAAAGTTGGTGAAAAAGAAATCACAGCCAAAGAAAGGACAACTGGTCAAATTGTTTCTATACCTCACGGAATGGTAGTTTGGTCAACCGGTATTGGTGCTCGCCCTGAAATGGTTGACTTTATGAAGCAGCTTGGACAGGTTTGTTTCTTTGTTTCTCACAGTCCAAATGCAAAATAAGTCAGTCACTGTCACTGTTCAATTTTTGCTAGTTGAAGCCTTTATGTGACAGGTTAACAGACGTGCATTGGTAACTGATGAATGGCTAAGGGTGGAAGGATCTGACAACATCTATGCTCTTGGTGATTGTGCCACTATAAATCAACGTAAAGTTATGGTAGGTGCAATTTATGCATTGTGCATTCTATAAGCCTTTTTGTTAACCTATGCTCCTTCATTTAGGCTCTAATATGATGTAATTATGTTTCGCCACATTATGTTTCTTGTGTGCATGTTTCACATTAAACAGAGATGAGCATGTTAAACAACATATAAATAACAAGAACTTACAAACTTAATGTTTTGTGATTTTGAGTTGAATTTGGTATTAATTTCACTTGTGTAGTTGATTCATCATCCATTCATTGAGTGACATTTTAACAGCACATGATGGTGCTGCAATGATCTGCTATTTCTTTAAGTTCTAACATAACTTCTTAGTGTCTTCACTTTGTGTTCATGGTTTTAACAGGAAGATATAGCCGTGATATTTAACAAGGCTGACAAGATCAATTCTGGAAAATTAGATCTTAAAGAATTTAAAGAAGTTGTTGACGACATTATTGAGAGATACCCACAAGTGGACATTTATTTAAAGAAGAACCAAATGAAAGACCTGGCCAGCTTGCTAAGGAAATCTCAAGAAAGCAATATTACAGTGGACATTGAATACTTTAAAGAAGCTCTTTCCAAAGTAGACTCTCAGATGAAAAATCTTCCTGCAACAGCTCAGGTACATGTACAACACATACTTCTTTTCAATAGTACTTGAAAAGTTGAAACTTTTCCTAATAAAAAACTAAGGGTCATCTTACTTATGCTTTGGTGATGGCTTCCAACTTTGAATCATTATAGGTAGCTGCACAACAAGGAGTCTATCTTGCAGACTGTTTCAACCGCATGGAGTTGTGTGAGAAGTATCCTGAAGGCCCTCTCCGGTTCAGGGGAGTTGGACGCCATCGGTTCCGTCCCTTCAGGTATAGGAGAAATTATTATATGATCCAAGATTATTATGATTCCTACCAATATCTAAGTAACATGTAATTGAGTTTCATGAACTCTTTTTAAATTGAAAATGTTAGGTAAAGATTGATCGAGACTTTGAGCATGTAAGAGACTCGAACCATGCAATGATTTCTCCATGAATGGAGAAGTTTTGCATTGTCCAATAGTTAATCTTCCAATGTAGCCAGATAGGGTAGAAAAAGTGTTGCTAGCATAACCAACTAGCAACTAGGGTTAACTGTGAATAAAGAACATAAGTATTACGGGATTCTAAACTCTAAACTATGCTAATTCATGTTAACTAAGTAAGGTTAATTTAGTTAAATAAATAGTTTATGGTTAATGTGTTTGTAATTCACCACAAAATAAACGAATATTTAATTCGATTAAGTGTTTGGTTAACTTTGCGTCTGTCTCCAGAATGGTGCGTGATTAACTGAAATAGTATTGACCAACAAATTAAGGCCTAACTCTTTTATTTCCCATTATTTATTTTTTGAAAGGTATAAGCATTTGGGACAATTTGCTCCTCTAGGGGGAGAGCAAACTGCAGCTCAGCTTCCAGGAGATTGGGTTTCAATTGGTCAGAGCACCCAGTGGCTCTGGTATTCGGTATATACAAGGTAATTTATTCAATTCAACACAGATGAAATATGTATATGATCTATCAAATATTAATTAGTGTCTATAAAAATTTAATACCTTTTTAATCTCTACATATATTTAGAAACGTATGTTTTTAATATATGATAAAGGATTAAAATCATATTATTTTTTTATAAAAACTAAAAATCAAAATAGTCAAGGCAGAAAAACATATTATACCTAAAACTTATCATAGTACTTTCATCCTCTAACGATTCCCAAAACATGCAGCAAACAAGTGTGCTGGAGGACGAGGTTTTTGGTGGTTGGTGACTGGGGAAGGCGATTCATGTTTGGCAGGGACTCTAGTAAAATCTAAGAACTCACAGTAACCTAAGGCCTACTTCATATAGATTTCTTGGTACAGCAGAGCAAATGATTCCAACCCTACCCCAGATGGCCCACAAAAATTAGAAAAAAAAAAAAAAGGATGTTTAATTTCATGCATTTTTTTTCCTCTTTGTCTCTATCTTATGGTATATTAATTGTATTGATAAACAACCTTATGTTTTAAATTGGTTTTGTCTGCCAAACAAAAAGATGTTACAGGGTCGACTTCATCTTATGCAATAAATCAATTTGGATTTTTGAAAAGCTTATTTGCTGCTAGTTTAACAGAGGCACTGAAACTTTATCCACAAGTTTAAATAATAAATTTCTCGTTAGAACCAAACCAATTATAGGTGGTTTTCTAGTCCAGATCATACTGTGGTAAGATTGATATGCGATGCATTATTGGGTCATCACTTAAGATGTAGTACAATCTGGAAGCTAGAGTTGTTAAGCATCATTAACTTGCATTATGCGTCAATAATTGTGAGAAAATATTGCTGGAAACATATGAAGGTGTTTGTTTCGTGGATTAAATTAGATGTTTGAGAATATTTTTTTAATAAAAATGTTTACTAATTAATTATGATTTTTTTGAAATATTTTAAATTGATTTTAATTAAAAAATAAAAACATTTTAAAAATAAAAAATTAAGTAAAATAAAAGAAAAAGTGAGAAGTTATTTTAAAAAATAATTTCCATTTTTATGAGAATACAAGATTTTTACTCTTTAACATGAAAATAAAAAAAAAATCATACACAAAATAGATTTTTAAGAATACATTATATTTAAGAATAATTTTTTTATAACTTATAAAAAACATAAAAATATTATAATTTTTAAATTTATATTTTATTGTATGATAAAATTCATAGAAACTGCCGATATAGAACACCACAATCAATACACTAAATGATTATAGCTCCATTTTCTGTATACAGGCACAAATTGCTAGGGTGGTGTTCATAATAAAAATCAAATGTGCATTTTCTATAAGAGTTGTTCAAGGATAGAGATTATTCATAAGTTAAAATGCATACTTAATTTTTTTTTTTAAAAATACTTATAAATAAGTTTATTAAAATAGAGCCATAATTTCCTAAACGAACTCAAAAGCACTGATAAAAAACAACCCAAAAGCAAGTACAGTTTACTGATAACATGTTTGATTTCACATTTTTCATAAGTGATGTGCGAATGATAAGAAACAACTATTTATTGCTTTTGCAGTTATTCTCATTATTTGACGTGAAATGTGTCTAAACACATCTCGAAACACAAGCTAAGATGGCTCGGACACAAAATTAAGTTATATGAATGCATGATTTCAAATTGAAGCCAAACAAAAATGTTGCATAAGCAAAATATCTTATTTAACCTAAACTTCCATATGTAAATACCAATCTCCGAAAAGCCGCACCAAATCTACAGCACTTTGATGCTGAATGTAAAAATACAGTGCAGTCGAATAGAGAGGACATACATAAAATGCTTGACAACTCATGAAACCTATGACTAAGATGATGCTTTAACAATTCTTACATAAAATACACATTCGATTCTTATTTTAAAACAAAATAAATTCAATATAAGCCAATTTATTTTAAATTCATGATTATTAATTTAATTTGGGTCCATACTTTGAATTCAGGCCCAACAACATGTCACGCATCGCGTTGAAGACTCAAGTAAAACATGATAACCGTGAAATTGTAGCTTTTCTTACTCACTTACAAAAGACTACCTTTATTCACTAAGCAATGTGAGCTTCTATATGGAAGACCAGTTCCGCGTGAATGTTACCTTTTAAATGACAAATTATATCTGTACAACAAATCTGTAGAAAAATGAGAGATAGAATAAAAGGTGAAAATAAATGTTTAAATATGCTTTCATCTTTGTAAATATTGATATTTTTTAATTAATTTTTTAGAAAATATTAATTTTAATTTCTATATTTAATAAAAGGATGTACTTTTAGTTTTTATACATGTTTTTAGTCTTTAATAAAAGCCTTTTTAGTCTTTAATAAAAGACTAAATCGACATC
>JAMLFT010001988.1:0-27745 GCA_026544285.1 Pachyrhizus erosus | reverse complement strand
AATTT
Source organism: Pachyrhizus erosus (assembly GCA_026544285.1). NCBI lineage: Eukaryota > Viridiplantae > Streptophyta > Magnoliopsida > Fabales > Fabaceae > Pachyrhizus > Pachyrhizus erosus. The sequence goes on along the minus strand of JAMLFT010001988.1, from coordinate 27,740 downwards.
ATAATAAATAATTTAGATTGTGATATAAAGATTGAAGGAGAATGTTTTGGAATGATTAAGAAAATATGTTTTGACTATGTGAAATAGACCTTTCAAAAAGAGAAGAGGGTGAGTGCTAAAAATATCTCATTAAGAGTGTGAGGAGAGTATGTGAGAGTTTCACTTTCCAAATTAGATATTATAATTTATAATATAGAAATAAATTTATTTTTATTAAATTTTATTTTAATAATTTAAATATTTATTGACTATTCATTTTTTAACCTTTTAATATTCTTAGAAGTTTTGTACTTTTTTTCAATTTTTAAAAACAAATAGCAATAAAAACAGTATTACTTTTTATTAGTTAAAAATGATTATTTTATTACTTATCATAGAGAAACACAAAAGTATAGTCTTTTTTACAACCATAAAAATATATTTTAATGTAATACTTATTAAGTATAATATTTTTACTTATTTCAAGTTAAATTAAGCAGTAAGTCTCTATAATTTCATTAAAATTAAGCTCTTATAGTTACAAAATTTTAAAACTAAATCCTTAGAAATTATTAGTAGGATTAAAATTTAGTTAAATATTCTCAACATAATATTTTTTATGTATTAATTAATCTCTTGCTTTTCTCATCTCACTATTATTATGTCTATTATTTATTAAAATAAAAATTGACTTGTTAATATATTTAACTGAAATTGAAAGAAACGTCTTAAAATAACCATAAACATTTAATAAAAAGATTCTATACAAGAATATTAGGAATACACAATTCAACAAAAATGTCCATTAGATCAAGTTTTGTGTTTTTTTAAGTCCCTAATCCTCTCCTATAAATAATTATCTACATATATAGGAAGAAAAAGCCTACGGGGAACACAAATATTCGAGCTTCAAATTCTATTTCTGCACGCGATTTCTTGTTTCTAGCAAAAGTCGTGTTCTTTAGGCTTAAACTGATCAAAAGTCAAAACCAATTGCCGATTGGCCATTTCCACCCACCCAAAAGAAGAATGAGAAATATAGAGGCAACCAAGGGAGGTTTTTGCTTCGGCCATTTGTATATTGTATTTTTGTTTCTTATTGAAATATAATATCTTATTAAAAGATTTAAATAATTAAATTCTCACTTTTACTTTTTAGTTTTAAGTTGACTTATTATTTTTATAACTAAAAGAAAAAGAAGCAAATGCAAAAATAATGTTCTAGATTGGCACAATCCAAGATAGGTCCAAGGGGGAACTTGGTTAGGGCTTTGTTATTGTCATCCTCACTTGCTAATTGCACCCCCTAAATATTGTTATTTAATATAATTACTGAAATGTTCATTGCAATGGAATTTATTGTGTATGTCTATCACTTATTTCACAAAAACTTGTTTCATCATGTAGTTAAAAAATACATAATAAAAATGTTTTTTTGTTGTGTAGTATTTTTTCACACGCTCTATTATAAAGCAAAAACTAGTTTTTATTATGTATTTATTTTTAAATATACTGTAAAAACTAGTTTTTGTTATGTATCTATTTTTAAATATAATGTGAAAACTAGTTTTTGCTGAATTTAAAGCTGACAAAAGAATATGGAAATCAACGTTTCAATTTTTATGTCAACAAAAATGAAAAAAAATGCAAAAAAGAAGAGAAAAATGGAAGAGCTTAGGGAGCAATAGAGGTTGGCAGAATAGAAGGAGAGGAGAGCTTGGGAGGAAAAGAGGTTAATGGAAGAAAATGTGAGAAGGTAGGCATTGGGGCCTTGGGGTTGTTTATGGGAGAAGGGAGAAAGTAATAGCAAACTAAGGGGTGCAAATAGTAACCCACACTTGATTATAATTGGGATAAGGCCCACACTATGTCTCGGAACATGACTCTAGTCTCATATTTATTTTTGGAACGTTTTAGTTTAACACTATTGGGGTTAAAAGACTTGTTTTAGGTATTTTAAGATTTTAAACAATATTTATGTTTTAAACTTTATTTAATATAATTTATCAACTCTTATTTTATTTTTTAAATTTTTTTAGTTACATAATTATTTATTAAAATTTTATAATTAAAAAAGTCTAACATTTCTCAATATATAGATGTAATGTTCATTCATTTAACACAACTTCTAATATTATTGATATAAAATAATTTAATTTAGAAAAAGAATATTTCAATAGGTTCAATAACCACAATATTATCATTAATATTTTATAAGTAATAGTGTATTTGAAAAAATTCAATCTTTCATGTATTTAATATTTATAATAAGACATTATTTTTTTATTTTTATAATATTTTTAGTTCTCAAAATAAATAAAGATTGTCAATGTCTATTGTTAAATTTGGCAATAAGGGTGTCAACTACTAAAAACAATTCTCGAAATACATTAAAAAAAAACAGATTATATCACACTAAAAAATTTTAAGATATAACAATTATGATGAACATTGAACATGATAAAAGTGTTAAAGTATGAGTATACCTAACTTTCACCTTAGCAACCTAAATTCTCACTCCAATTTAAGTCGAATAAGCATACTTTAAGATTGAATTCACTATTATAATTAAAGATCAATTTGTTGACTCAACAATTATTTTCCTTAATTGGAATACTTAATTCTATTGAAATTCCCAATTAGAGACACCCTTATTAGCTATGGGGTGGAGTTTGTGGCATTGCATAGTGTTGTAACCTATGCAATATGGTTAAAGAATTTTATATTTGTCATTGGTATAATTGATTCAATTTTAAACCTATCAAGAATATGTTGTTATTCTAGGTCTAGAATCTTTTTTTAAAAAGAACAACATGAATACCTTTACTTATAAACATATAAAAAATAAATTTTTAGTTGCAAAAGAAATAGTGAAAGGTGGGAAATCATGGTTTAGCATATACCCATTGAAAGTTTGTTTGTTTGATGGAAAGGAATAGAGTGAAGTGAAGCATGATGATGTTTAAACAAGTTCCACCAAGAGAATGATGTGGAGTATGATGGAATGAATTTCATCCTAACCTCTATATTTGTTTCTTCTTAAATTTGGGATATTGGATGAAATTACAATGTATTTTATTGTTATATATATAGAATTATTTAGTTGATCATATTGCAATTATGTGCATCTTCCACGAACATTAATGTGTTTCTTCCTTTATGCCTCTAAGACAACTTATTTAGTTTAGATCAAATGTGGTCTCCTTTATGATTAGTTTGTGACCATACTTATAAGTTGTAACATTTGAGCTAACATTTCTAATTTATTTACAATTGGTCTCTTCATGTATGTATAAGCACAACATCTAGAGCAAGATTCGAAGTGTGATGATCACCATGAAAATGAAGGTATTTTTATGGAGAATATATCATGATATTCTCTTTACCCAAATCTAAACTTTACAAAATAGGTGTAAATATTTAGACTATGAAGCCATTATGTTAGAAAGAGGATGAAACTATTCAAAATCTTCTTTATAAATGATCCTATGATTGTTTAATTTGGTTTTTCTTTATCGTAACCTTACATATAAAAGGAACATCAGAGTTTTCCAGGTGACTTTGTTAACATATTTTTCTTGGATGATAGCTTAGTTGTTGAATTTTTTCCAATTATTTCTTGCTAAAATGCTAGAAATAAGAAAAACTCCTAAAAATTCCTTCCAACCTTATCCCATTATTAATAATTCCATGAACTTACTTGATAATTATAGGTTTATTCATTAGTTATATGCATATTAATTCAATTTAAATCAAAACCTAAGCTCAATGTTGTTAGAAGTAAAGACATGGAAGATATCTAACCCTTTAAAATCTCATAATTTTGATGATGATAATAATATTAAATATTGATGGACTAATGAGTTTCTCAAGTTATACAGATAAAATAAAGCATCCAAAGTATGAAAAGGTATATCACCTAACTCAAATGCAAAAATATCATTTTAACTGAATATGCATCCAAAGTGCAAATACGATAAGCATACAATGTTTCCATAAAATGAAACTAGTAAGTAACTTGTGCATATGCATGAGTCGTGTTGGCACAAAATGTGATTTTTTAAGTCATTTTACAAATTTAAAATTTATTTTGGAGCCAAATAAAGTTATATACTTGCTTCATAAAAACTAAGATGAATGCTAATGTACATTTTACAAAAATCTTTGCAAAAAAAGTAAATATGATGCTAATATATAATATCACAAATTCACATAAGACCATGCAAATAAGAGTAACCAAAATTGAAGTGCAAAGATAATGCATTTTTGTCAACAATACAAAAAAAAATGATCAAATTTACTACATTTGGTAAAATGCACTACATTTAAGAAGGTTACATAAGAACTACATAATCTGATTTAGTCATCATCATCTAAATTTCTATAAGTAGGATTCTTTGATAGCAAAATATATTGCACTTTTGGCTCCATGAGAAGTCCACATTATGCTAAACTATAACATAAAATTTAAATGAAGACAATATAACTTTATGAATTTGAGTTATAATTGGTATAACTAACAAAGATTTAATTTAAAGTAATTCAAAGAATATACCTAGTTAGTAATGAATTAAATTTACTCATATTTGGATTTCATACAACATTGGTTAATATTGACACACTTTGAATAACAAGTATGCTTGAAAAAAATATGATTAACGAAACAAACATGGAGAAAATGATATGTTAGAATAAATTTAATATAGATTGTACAATAAATTATGTATTTAAATTTGACTAAAAAAGTATGTGAGATTATTACTAACCAAACAATAGAAAACCATATAGGTTTATTTTAACTAATTGAACAACTATGATAAGTACAAGAGCATCACCATTAATCAAAAAATCAAGTACAATGTTGACATAATCATCATATAACACATTCAATATGACCTCTACAAAGATCAAATAACTTTAGGTAGTAGATGACAATGTTAAAACGACGTACATTCTAAGTTTGTATAAGAAATAAGTACATAATTTGATTTAATTATATTTAAGCAAATACATACATATGATAAGATATTTCCAACATAATTTGGCTAATTTTTCATTTGTGTTGGATATATTTTTGCACAAATGACCTAGCAGTGATGACCCTACAACATCTAAGGTCACAGATGAAAATATTAATTGAACCTTAATTATTGAAAAATTAATTTAAAGATAGTATTTAAAAATAAATTACCTATTAAATAATTTATGTTCGTTATATTGAGAATATCACTAACTCGCATAGGGATTAACCCAAGATCTGTGAATTTCTCATAATCAATCAATGTAACCATAAAATAGTTAGTTGGAACCAATTTATAATTATGGTTTGTTATCCTATCTTCATTGTCATTACTTAAAACATCCAAATTTTGAAAACTATAAATTTGACCTTTCTCAGTAGTGGCTTCGACTATGTTCAACATATCATGTCTAATTGAAGCTTCTTTTTTACCACCCTGTAAAATAAATAAAAGTAATCACATATTTTTTCTTTGATTGTTGATTTTATTTTTATTCATTGTAAAATACATATTTTTAAGAAAGATTAAATAAATGTAATATAACATAACCCTTTAGTCTGATTTAGATTCCTAAGAAGCATGATTGGGGTTCCAATATTTAGGGTGATTATATGATTAGGTAGATGAGATATTATGAGAGAATGAAGGAATTTAGGTGTTATTGTTTCAAATGGTTAACTTTATGATGTTTTTGACATGTCAATTGAATTTGAGCTTAAATATTCTCTTTCATCACTAACAATAATTTGAAAACATTAATGATTTGAAAATTTCGCAAACTAAATATAGGACAATGTAGATCAACCAATTAACATCATATTGAATGAAAATACTTATAATTAATGAAAGGAAATATTGATTGATTTGATCAATAATCTCAATTGTTGATGTCAATTTTTTTCTAAAATGTAAAAATTCCTCATTATTGAAATGTTCAATTAGATTAGGATATGTGCTTTGAACTATGGCATCTATGGGGTCATCAAAATCTGTTATCACGAACTCATTTCGAATATTAATTGAAGCATATCCATCATTTGGTTTAGATAATTTCCTAATTCCAATATCCATTTAGAGAATTTACCTAGTTTTGTTGCACGTGTATTGTCCAAATTGCATTGCAAACACATATTGGTTTTTAGAGTTAGCACCTGACAATGATGTCAAAGATATGAAGAATTAATTATTATATGTACAATATACATCTACTAATGTACTTAAAATGAAATCATGAACAAAGACAATATGTTGGATTCATTGATGAGATGAGGTTGTACCTTTTGATCTTTAATGACATCCACAAAGAAAGAGAAGCAGCAACAAATAGTAAATTCAAAGTGGAAACAACTAAAATCAAACAAAATGTAGAACATGCAATCTAACCACCCAAAAATCTAAGATGAAATAGGTTTTTCAAAATCAACACCAATGTGAGGATTTTGTAAAATCAATTGCTTGTAAAGTCATAGATATTTAAAACTAGAAGGATGGATGCATGTTTGCTAAATATTAAAAATCCAATATGCAAACTACCCAAGCAAAAATGGCTATGTAATGTAAACAAAATAAAGAGGGAATGAAGTAAGAACAAACACATAAGAAATAATGAACAAAGTAACAATAAATAAACAAAGAATGAAGGGAGCAATTCTAATGATGTAATCTCTAGATTAAAAATATCCTGCAAACTACCCTAACAAATATGACTTTGTAACATAAATGAAACAAAGAGGGAGGAAGTAAGAATAAAAAAATTAGAAACAATCAATGAAGTAAGTAACAGTAAACAAATCGTGAATGAGGGGAGCAGTTACAACTATGTAATCTCCATGACCATGCACAAAGAAGGAGACACATGATGTGTTTTCTAAGATCATGCACAAAACAGAAGATATGTTCACCCAATAATGCTGCAATATGGGTTAATTTTGCAATAACAAGAAGGCATGGTCTCTAAAAAAGGGAAAAAGGAAATAACTTATTGTAGTTATTGGTGGTGTCAACATAGATAAGAGTTGACATTTCAGTTGTCATAGGTAGGAACAATATAGCATTAGGTGAGATAAATGAATAAAAAACAAACTATGATCAATTGACAAAAATATCCACATAAAAGACAAGTGTCAATTTTTTAAAAAGGGTTATAATTGTAATTTTCCTAGCCTAAAGATTAATTAAGTAGATATTAGATAAACATCCAATAGACTAAATGGAATAAACATCCAACATTTTGAAAGGTATATTAAGTGTTTGAAGTGCTAGCCATTTTTTTATCATCCAAAGCAAAAATGAAAACCCACACTAATTATTTATATTCATATAAGTTTTCATTTAAAGCACTCTATCTCAAAGTTCGAAGCTTTCACAATTTTGGATGATAAGGTTAAATTTCTTTTATTCTTTGTACATCTAATATTCTATTTATTTTTCATATATATGCTCAAGCATTTAAATTTCAAACATTTAATGAAAACAAAAATCATCTAAAGGATAAGTATAACCTTTGATCAAAAGTCAACTTTGAGTCAAGAGCTTGGACAAGAAAAATACTAAAGTAAGAATGTGTAGAAAAATAAGATCAATCTTAGAAGATGTATCAACACCTTTTAGGAAAGAAATGAAAATTGTTCTTTCTTTCTTCTTTACTAAACGCATCACATCAAGAGAAAAATGTGGCTTATGTTCCCATGCATTAAATGATGTTTCAGAACAAGAAAATTTCAAAGGAATGAATCTCATAATGGAAAATCTTTTATGAAGAGTATATAAAGATTAGTTGTGAAGATCTAAAGACTGAAAAACTCACATTGTATATGTTGGATGACCAAAAAATGCTCAAACTTTTTATGGATGAAATGTTCATCTATGCTTATATCAATTGTATTCTTAACTTTGCTAAGTTAGTTTTTGTTCAATGTTAAACTATTATATCTTCACTTGTATGAGTTATCTTTGTTATTTCAAAACTTTTAAAGGTTGTGAAAGCTAAGTGATTTAATGTGAAATAAGACTTAGATTTTCAATCTTTTGAGAGAGTGTGTTGTAGCTAGAAGTGACATTAAATAAAACATTGGTTTTTGTCATAAGCGGCATAAAATAATACTTATTGTAGCTAGAAGTGACATTCAAAATACTTATTTTGTAACTTGTTGATTAGTGAACTCTTATAAGGTTGAAGGAGAAATAGATGTAACTTACAATTTGAGTGAACCATTATAAAAACTTGTCTTCCCTATGTCTTTTCTTGTTGCGTCGCTCTCACTCTCTTGGACAAAAGCTTTATAAACTTGTTTTCTTCTAAAACCTTTTTTGAAAACATTTTGAAAAACATATACTATTATACCCCCTCATTCTAGCATGTTTCCAATCTTTAAGGTGGCAACCTTTATACGTTGGTTGTTTAAAATTCAACATAGATGTTGGTTTCTTCAAAAGTGGAAATAATAAGGGTATTTGGTGGGGAAATGTTTTAAAGTTTTTCAAGAATCTTAGGTTGAGAATGTTAAATTCATACATTTGGTATGACAATTTTAAAAATCATTTCTAGGAATTTAACATTCTTAACAATCATTTTTTGATTAACTTTTCCTTTAAAACTTCTCCGTGAAATGGATGGAAATCCAAGATTCTCATAAAAGAGGATTTTTCTATATAATCATATCTCTCATTCTCAAGAATATTTTAGAAATACTTAACATATTTATGACATTTTAGGAAATATGATTCTAAAAAAAGATACATTATTCCTTAGAGACCATGTTGGGAAAATTATGTTTTGTACTTGCCAACTTGAATCAATACTATTTCTACACCTAATATAGCAAAAGGTATATCCTTCAAATGAAGACTTAAATTCTTACGTTGGAGTTAAGTTCATCTAACTTCCTATTTTAGATGAAAACAAATCAATGATAATTGTAACATTTTTTTTCACTTATTTGATTTATTTGAATTTTATAATTTTTGAAAATGATTATTCTAATTGAATTAATTTGGTAGGATAAGTTTTTTTTAAAAAAAATTATTCACAAGGGACTTATAATTTAATATCATCAATCCATCTCAATATCAGACATGCATTATATAATGGACAATCTGTTAACAGAGAAACTCAGTTCTAAATATATATTCTCAAAGTACATATATATATAACATATTTCAAAATATGAATTGTATTTGTGATTACTAAGCTTGTCCAAAACATTTGATCAACTAATCTACCACTTATTAAAATTAATAGTCTACCACATAGAGTCTAGTCTGAACACTTAGAAGGGTCTTCCTCCTTGGATGATTCCTTTTCTTTCTCTGAGCTATTGACTTCATTGGTAGCTAGTTAGCTGGTGGATTTGGATTTGTAGGAGGTTGGGAGCGTCTTGGAGCGGCTAGAATGTCTGATGGGATGCCCTCATACCTAGGTGGTAGGGCCTGAGTCATGATGACGAGTAAATCAAATTGAGAAAATTGTATATTCGGTATAATCTCAAAGGATAGGAAGAAAAATCTCACATAACTTATGAAAATATCATCTTCAAAGAAGGGATTGTGAGTCCAACTCCCTTCTAGGGGTATGATCGTTAGGCTAAATATGGGACGGAATCTATTAGCCATCTAAAAAGATGGAGGTGTAGGAGTGAACCATTTATCCTTTACATACACATATAAATTTATTAACTATCACGAGCTCTCATCTCATCGTCTCGTGCCTATTTAAGATTTCTAATCATTTAAGGCCCTTCACTACCTCCAAACCCTCTAACTCTAAGAGGGCTTACATGAGTGTATCAATAACATCCAAGTCTACATTCTTGATCGACGATCGTGAGTACATATCCTGCCTGGTACTCGGATCAGGATACTCTCACCCAAATCTTGGTAACACTCTGCTTTATCAAGACGCCAAGTCAGTTTTGTGACACTTTCTATTTTTAGAGTTGCTCATAACTTGACACCTTATCTACCCCTAAGGATTCAACCGAGCCTATGTACATTCCTCAAGTACCTTTTATGGTCAACTCATGCAATTCTCCATTCTTAAATCTCACACGTATATGTCAAGTCGTCCACTTCTTCCCCCATCAGATTATTGACTTCTTTGGTACTTACTTTAACTTTAGAGGTAGTATTTCTTCAATGACTTCATTTCATATCAATTGACCAATCATCATTGTGTAAAATCAAATTTCTTTCTCCCTCTGTCTGAATTATTTTATTGTAAATAGTTTGGTATTCTATGGTTTTTACAAATTGCACTTCATATTCTACCCTAGGATTATTTGCCCAAGCCCTGTCTATTATAGATAATCACTTAAGTTATATTCTATAATTTCTCTATTGTCAGTAGAGACAATCACCACATACGAAATGCTACCATAAACAATAAAAATTGATAATGACACAGATAAGATTAATTTGTCATGTATTACTTATCCTATTATACAACAGTATCCATGATGTAGAAAAGAAAGGAAATAATTAATATAAAGATAAAAGATAAATAGAATTTTGTTTATCAAACTTTATTCATCTTATTCCCTTCTTTTTCCCTTCTCTATCTTCTCTCTTCCTTTTCTCTCCCTATCTACTTTTCTTCTACCTTCTTTCTCCTCTTTCTCTCTCTACTTTCCCTTTTTTTATGCTTCTTTCCTTTACTTTATCTCTCTCTCTCTTTCTCTCTCCCTTTTATCTTTTCTCTTTTTCTCTCTCCCTTCTCTCTCTTTTCTCTCTTATTGTTTCTCTACCTCTCCTTCCTCTCCTTCCTCCAAACTCTCTCTTCCCCCTCTCCTCTGTTTACCAAATTCCTCTCCTCCTAGAATAATACAAAGAATTAACAAAAAGGCTAATTTACTCCGTTTTGGATTCGTGCTTACCCCTCACTTTTGAATTTGCATCAATCCTTACTAGTTTTGTATTTTTATTGACTTGTTATCAAATTAACATACTTCGAAATGTGTTAGCAACAAAGAAATTTGAAAGACAAAGGCCCCTCCTACCTTAATTTTGAATTTTTGACAAAGTTTTTGAGTTTTCCAACAAAGCTATGATGTTAACTATTTTTTGATTCTTTCCTTTTTCTTGCAAAGCTAATTAAATCGGAATGTAGCTTGGATCAAGAAAAAAGTATTTGTGGAGAGAAACAAAGAATGAGGGTTCGAATTCATGGTGATTTTGGTCGAACAATTCTTTTGTTTTCATCCCTTTCCTCTGTGAATTTAGCCCTTTTATATAGTGTTCCTCTTCTTCATTTTAAGCTTATTTTATTTGGGGTTTCAAGTGTAGGGGTATGGCATAGGCTATGGGCACACAACTCCTCTAATGGCGGCCTAACAGAGTTTGTAGATCGAGGAAGAGGAACCTTACTCAACAGCTTCAATGGCGACAAAGAAATTTTGAGGTAAGCACATATGCATTTTATTTTCGTATATTGCCAACTATAGGGCTAACGATCTTAATGGCAACTCATACTCCTTACTTACCTATCCTTCCTCTTGCTCACGTGTTTGAATCTGCCCCACCCCTTTTTTCTTCTTTTCACTTTTATTTCTCTATTTTACTTCCTCGTATGGCATATGTATAACTTTTGGTGTTATTTTAACACCCTGAACAGGTAGCCCAAGTGGTAGCACATTTTGCTACCCACTTAGGTTCGAGCCCTAACCACTTTCTTTTCTTAACTCCTTTACTTTTTTAGTTTTCTTTTATTTTCTTTTTATATTTAAAAATTAATATTTCTGATTTTTAATTTTTCTAAAAATCCTATAAATTTATTTATATTTTTCTTTTTTTATTTCTATATTTTTCATACACTAGAATATATATATATATATATTTATAAAGTTACCTATTTTATTTTAGAAATTTTAATATATACATATATAAATGTATAAAAATTTATTTTTATTATCCTAGAAATATAGAATATTATATTAAAAATTTTCTCTTCTCATTTCTACTCATTTTTCTCTTTCCAATGTATATATATTTCACAAATCTTATATTTTTTTAATTTAATATTTATTTATCCCATTATTATTTTTTTATAAGCCACATTTGAAAATTTCTCTTACATGCACTTATTCTTTTGTATTTTTTTTATTAATTTAGTTAAAACTAGTTTGTCAAAATTTTTCTGAGGTTATACTATCATTCATCTGAAATTAATTTATAATTTTCTTTACTTCAATAATTATTATAACCATTTCAAACAGACTTTTAAATTAGTTTTAACTTATCTAGCATCACAATTTATTCTAAAATAAGTATGATTATCATTTAAAAATCTTTTATTTATTTTGATGTTATTTTATTTATTCAAAATAAGCAAAAATTTGTTATTTAAAACATGATGTTACAATAATTAGATAAATTTAAATAAAAATGATAATGTTGATCAAGTATAAGCAGGAATCATAAAATAATATTTAAATAAATAAACAATAAGTAATAATCTGTCAGTTAGGAGTTAGCTAGTGTTTTGAGAATACTTTGATAAATAGTCTTTCTAGGTTATTTGAAGTCACAACTTCATACATTTACTTCAAGACTCAAGTCAACTTGTAACATCTTACTTTTAATATAATTAAATTATATTTAAAAAATAGTAATTTACCTTTATTATTAAAATATTTTATTTTAGTTTAGTTAAAATTTATAATTTTTAACTTTGTAAGAAATACTAATCAAGAATTGAAATTGAGAGAAGAAATTATAAATTAAGATGAAAGCTTTTTGAGTAAAATAGTTTAGATCAATAGAAAAAAAAATATAAATGTAAATATAAATAAATAAGAATATTTTGATTTTTGGATAGAAAAGATAATTTGAAATTTTGAAATGAAATGGAAATAGAAGAAGAAAAGGATAGAAATAAGAAAATAAAAATCTAGATTTAGAAATCAAAAAATAATTTTACTAATTAAATATAAATAAATAAATATCAAAATAATAAAATAAGTAGATTTATCAAAATAAATAAATATTTTTGGGTGAAGGAGAATATGTGGACAAAAGGAGGAAAATATAAATTAATTATTAGGATTTTTGGAAAAGCTAGAAAATAAAAAATAATAATTTTTAAAATTAAAATAGAAAATAGAAAGAAAAAGAAAAGGAAAAAGGAAGGAAGGATGTGCTGGAGGTTAAACCCAAAATCTCATACTAGTAGCAAAACGCACTACTAGTTGGGCTAGGCATCTTGGGCAGGAAAATAAGTCGAAAGAAAATACATAGGATACAACAAGTGAATAGAATGGGAAAAATAAAAGTAGAGTAAGAAAAATGTTGGGGGACGGATTTAAAGAGCTTCACTTGGAGGTAGAGAAAGTAAAAGGGAAAACAGGGATTGTCATTTGACCACTAGGCTCATCATTGAAAACTTATGCAAATTAAAAATACATAAGCTAACGTTAAAAACACAAATCGCCATTGAAGCTGCTTTGTCACCTCCTTCTTCCTCGAGACCATCCTGTCGCACCTACAACTCTCCTCCTCAACAACTCAAACCCGTACCTCTGTACCTCGCCGCATTCGCCCATCCTCGACGAATATTTAAAGCACTTATAGAGGGATTGAGGTGCTATAAAAAAGCAATGGATAGAGGAAGAAGAAGAAGAAAAACTAAAGGAAAGAACTCAAAAATTCCCCACAAAAATGAACTTCATTTCCTTGTCTCTATATCCAGATAGATTCGTTTTGAGCTAGGCTTCATTCTCGTTCAATCAATTGAACCAAAGGAAGGAAGAATCAAGTTTTCACATCATCACTAAAGCTTCATTAGAGTTTTAAAAATCTTCGCTAGGAAAACATATTTAAGGTGGGAGGAGTCGTTTAACTTTTGTGTTGATTTCATATATATGTTCCTAATCATTTTTCCCATATATCCATACTTTAAATCAATTAAATTAGTTACGAATTGGGAAGAATCAATTTTAAAATTTTTCTTAATTGCCATCGTTGTCCGAACTAAAATCCTCCTGTTTTTGATAAATTATAAGTCGAGGCTTTATCCATGATTAACAATGAAAGTAACCAACAATTTTAAAATGGAAATGGGTCAAAATCAAGGTGTAATCAAAGTTGAATGAGAATTCAAGAGCAACCTTAGAAAAATTTTATGTTTTGTTAGTGGATGGGTTCCCAGGTGCAAGAGGGTGTGAGGGAAGGAAGAAGAGAAATGCTAGATTGTGAGAAAGAGAGAAATCAATGAGAAGAGGAATGAGGGTGAGATTGAGAGAGTAGTAGAGAGGGAGGGAACAAGAGTGAATTAGAGGAAGAAGAAGAAGGAGGGGGTTAGTTTAGTGAGATAGGTGTGCAAAGAATAAAGATAGGGGGTGTGAATAGTAAACAGGGGTGTGAATAAAAAAAAGAAAAAATTATTCTTAAATTTTAATTTTAATAAACTAAATTAGGATGATAAATAAAGAAATATATAGTCATGGATGAAAAGAATGAAAGAAAGAAAAGTAGAAAACAAAATAAAGATAATAATATTCAAAAAAGACAATTTTACCCTTTTTTTGTTTTTCTGAATATAATTCTTGACATAGGAATAAATTTCTTAATTAAATTCTAACATTAATCAGTTAAAAAAAGTATAATAAAGATATGAATATGAAGAAAAATGAGAAGAGAAAATAGAAAAGAAAATAAAAGTAAAAGTCACTAGAGAGGACTATTTTACTCTTTTCTTGTTATCCTGAATTGAAATTTTGACATATTGTTTGGAATTTTGTTTTGAATTTGGATATTTTTATATTATATGATGATGATTTATCTTCTCTACGGATAGTACAGAAATTTGTAAGTTGTTGAAATTGTCCCAAGATGACAATAAATTACACAAATAACCCTAGGATAGAAGATGAACTAGGAAATTACCCAAACAACAGTTAAGGAACACTTGTGTTAGACATGTAAGTGAGAATGAAGAAGAGTTATTACAAGATTATTGAAATTAAATATCAATACCTAATAAAGCTTGATGATTGGAGAGAAAAAGAGTAAAATGAGTTAGAATCCCTAGTGAGTGAGAAATAAGAATGGAGATTGCAAGGGTTGACCACAAAAGGTATTTGAGGAATGTATGTAGGCCCTAGTGAGTCCTTAGGGGTAGATATGGTGTCAAGTTGTAAACCGCTTAGAGTGAAGAGGGTGTCACAAAACCAGTTTGGCATCCCTAATAAAGCGGCGCATTACTAAGATTCGGTTGAAAATATCTTGGACCTAGTACCAGATAGGATATGTACTCCCGATCGTCAACCCAAAATGCAAACTTAGATTATTGTTGACACGCTCGTGTAAGTCCTCTCAAAGATAGTAGAGATGAAGGCTACGAAAGGTCCTACATCGAGTAGAATCCCTATTAGGCACGTTACATTGAGATGATAACATACAATAGATAAATTTATTATGGATTTATGTGTGTATGACTAAGGATGGATGACTCATTCCTATAATCCCTAATATTTTAGATACAGATGGTAGGTGAGTTTCAACCCTTGTTCCACTTGACGATCATACCCTTGGAGAGTCGATGGACGCATGACCTAGCTAGTGGAGATGATACTTTCATGGGCTATGTCAGATTTGCTTTTAAACCTCCAAACATCATAGTCCCATGATAATTCTATCACATAGATATCCTAGTAGTCCTATCATAGACCCAACCACCTACAACTCATCGACGCACTTAAACCCCTCCACACTAAAACTCTTTTATAGGTTTAGTCCCAACAAGAAGAGAGGAATCCTCAAAAGAAGAAAATCCCTCTAAGCATTTTGACTAGGGATATCTAGAAGGGAGTAGATGTAGTTGTCTATTATTCTTAATTTAATGTAATGAATATCAAACAAATAGTTTGGGATATGTAATATTTACAGTTATGTTTTATCTTTTTGTATATGTTAATTTGAGTTTTTATAATTAAATTTAAGTTGTTGAATATGATGGCGATATTTAGGTTTCTCTTAAATTGTAACCCTTAGGGAAATAAGTTTT
Source organism: Pachyrhizus erosus (assembly GCA_026544285.1). Classification (NCBI taxonomy): domain Eukaryota; kingdom Viridiplantae; phylum Streptophyta; class Magnoliopsida; order Fabales; family Fabaceae; genus Pachyrhizus; species Pachyrhizus erosus. The sequence continues at coordinate 11,744 of JAMLFT010001988.1, read as the reverse complement.
AAAATTTACCTAAATTAAAAATATTTAGAAAGATTTTCTCAAATTAAAAATGAATTAAAAAGGGGCGTTACACAACTTGGATGTAAACAGTTTTTCTTAGCTTTATACATGAAATGTAAAAATGAGATGTGATAAGGAAGACTTTATTTGAAGTGTTTCTTGTTCAAATTAATAATAAAAAAGTTCAACCAAGCACACTAATATCTCTTACTTTTTTACCATTTCAACTCCTTAAAATAGATTTTTTACATGGAGATATAAATCCAACCTTAATATTAAATACAAAGTGCTAATGTTAAAAAAATTGAGATGTTGAACTAGACAAAAGTCACAAATGTTTCTTGAAAGATAATGCTTAATAAATGTCAATGAATAAATAAATAAATATTCTTTAGAAGAAACCACACTTTTTTTATTTCTTCATCTCTTATTCCTTAATTCTTTCCTTCTTTGCATAGAAATACTAGTATTTTTTCAAGAGTTTCAATTAGCTATTGTTATTCTTTATCTAAAAAACTTATAAGATAGTATACAATGTTTTGTTTGCTTGTACGTAAACCTGGGAAGTGTGGAGTTTGAAGTAACTTGTTAACAATAATGTGTGAATTTTTAGCCTAATGACTTGTACAATTATAATACTAGAAAAGAAATTAATCTCATGTAACTAGAATAATCTAATTAGTATAATTATGTATTGTGTGCTAAGCACTAAGCATAACTCAAGTTGTTTGGGAATAAGCTAGTATTAAAATATCTAGTTCTAATTCTCTAGTACTTTGTTATCTTTTAATTTTTAGTTTTTTTTCTTTAGGATTGATATGTGTTATATCACAAAAAATGTTTTCAAAAAGCTTTTGAAAAACATTTGTTCGATCATCCAAGAAATTGATGATTTTTGCATACTTTTCTACATCTGCATCTCTCTTAACTATTTGTGAAATAAAAAGGTTTACTATCTTTTTAGTCTCCAAACATTTTTGAATTTCTATTTTAGTTCCTAAATATTTTTGAGTTCAAAATATTGTTTTTTAGTTTCTGAAGAGTATTAAAAGTAAGGATGAAAAAAAGAGAGACTAAATGTAAAAAAGTTAACGATGTTGACCAATAAAAAAAGTTTAAGAGCTAAAAATAAAAAATCTAAAAATTTTATGGGCTAAAAAAATAGTAACCTCCTCCCCCCAAATTGTGTTTTCAAAAGGATTAGAAAACACAATTCATCATCCTTGTATTTTTCTCTTGTACCTTTCATCTTCATTCAATACATGTTAGTTTTGTTGAAGTGGAAGTGAACTCTATTTATGTCATGAGCAATTTTGCTAAAAATGAAGGTAGCCTTAAGATATCTCTTATCACTAGTGATTGCTCATATTGACATTTCTAATCCCACAATTTTCTTTATTTCATGTTGGTAGAGTAACAAATAGTCTTGCTTAGCTTTTAACTTTCATAACTTAAATATTTGTTAATAAGTTTTAGCTCAACACAATTAGGGCTTTAAACATGACTTGAATCTTAATTTTAAGCTTGACTTATTTAACAATATAGATTCATATTTTGGGTTTGACTTGTTAGAAAAATGAGAAATTTGAGCTTAACTTGTTTAAATGATTTTTTTTGTTAGAAAATAATTCAAAATTTAAAATAAATGCAAGTGGGTGAAAATTTAATAGGTACATTCCAAGAGGAAAATGAGATGTATCTTATCTCTTGAAGAACTTTACTATCATAATGAGAAGCTAGGTGTAAAGATCAAACAATTAAGGTCCACTTAACTGTATTCATGAATGGAGCCATGAACCTTTGCTTTATAAAAGGGGTTATCTGAAGTTGATGTAGCATCTCAGCCAAAGCAAGAGAAGGGAAAAAAATATATGTAATATCACTTATGTGAAAGAATCTCTTATAATAAAAGTGCATTATCATTTTTTATAACTCTCGAATAGGTACTTGAGAGTTTATAAAATGATACAAAATTTGGGATGAATTTATAATTATGATAATCATATTTTAGACAATGAAACACTTTTGAGACAATTTGGTGGACAAAATAAAGATGTATTAAATCATGTTAGGTATTGTGTTCTTTCATCTATTTTCTTTGTAGTGAGTTTTTCTGTTTTCTTTTAAGATCTCTCAAGCATGTAAGTGTTTGTTAATGTGTGTAGTTTTTTCCAATGTTTTTGTTTTCTTCTCATCTATCAAATATATTCCCAAAGTATTTTAAGGAAAAATATTTTTAATTTTAGTCCATGTTGTCAAAAAACATAGTTTTGAACATATGATATTTAAAAACACAATTTATAAAAAAGAACTACATGTTTGGTCAAACTTGATAATGGGATAAGTCCATGAATTACTGTCAATCTTATTATTATGTCATTATTTAGCCTTCTTATTTGACAATAGAGAGTAAAATAAAAAAATCTTTAAATTATTAAAATCAAAATCAATTATTTTATAGGAATCAAAAGATATTTAAACCAATTTTATATCTTATTAAAAAATAAAAAAATAAACATGATAATACTTATTTTTTGACTAGTAACAATAATAAGGATTTATTTAGTAGTTAAGATATAATCGGATAACTATTCTATCATATTATAATTTATTGTTTATTATGTTAATACAATATAATAATGTTTTTGAGTCTCTTATTCTATCATGTTAATTTAATATATTTCTTATCATGAGAGGATTAGTTAAGTTAAGATTAATAGGATAAGATAAGTTTTATCTCTACATATTAAATATTATAGTAACTATTATATATAAAATTATATTTCAATATTCTAATTATATATAATTTAATATGTAATATTATATATATATATATATATATATATATATATATATATATATATATATATATAATATATATTATAATATTAACTTCATTAACATAAAATATATGCATAATATTATTATGAAAAATATATATGTTTATATATAATATATAATAAATGAAAATATATTGTAATATATTAATTTATATAATATACATTTATTATAATTTTTAAATCAGCATAATTTTATTATATATGTAGAATAAGAGTGTAACAAATTCTTAATTATATTATTAATTAAAATATTAAAATTAAATAATTATTATTTAAATATTTTTAATAAATTTATTTGAATAATAATTATAATTTTAAAAATCTTACGTAATTTTTTTATAATTTTAAGAAAAGTAAGTGAATAAAAAAAATATAATTTTATACAATATAGATAAAATTATATTCTTTTATAATTTATAAAATATAAATTGTGCATATTTTAAAAAATTATATATAATTTTATCATTTATACATAATTTATATTATATACTATTATTATCTAATTTACTATCCGGTACACATTAAATATTAAATATAATTAAAACTTATTTTGTTTATATTTTACGCTCAGATTTTATCTTATCATATCATATATTATTTATCAAATTATTTATGAGTGAATTATTATTTGATAGATAATAAATTAAAGTTTTAAAGTAAATATATCTAATTCAATTTAATTTACGTAATTTTAACTCTCAGACTAGTATTGTATGCTGTAAAGGATAAAGGATTTAAAAAAAAAAAACTATATTCTAAGTCGATCACTTCTAAGAAAATCTTGTTTTAACTTCCTAATCTGGCACACAAGTGGAAGTCACAGAAGAACCATAAAAACAACATCATAAAAGTGACAGCATCAAACATTATTGTAAGGCGGAGAAAGCCTGAAAAGCGAGCCTTTTATTCATATGCTGTGGGACCTCTTTTCCACACGCACAAAATTTTTGGTAAAGAAACCCACCAAACATCCAACAAGGTAAAGTGTAACTGTCATCCTTTTATTTCCCTTTGATTTTCTCCATCACTCAGTTGGATCTCTTCCATTTTCTGGTTTCTGAATTCAGGGCTTGATCTTCTTCTCTTCACTAGGGTTCCCTCCGTTTCTTGAGCCCCTTTTCTTTTCTGGGCCTTTACCGATTCTCGATGGAGGTAATTGATTGAATCCTATTATGATTTGATCAAACTTTGTGTCTTTTTTCCCTTTCATGACTCTTCGCTGCAATATCTGTTACAAAGATTGGTGCGTTTTTATCTGGGGTTGGTTGTGATTGCCCCTTTTGTGATCCTTTGCTTTGACTTGTATTATTCCTTTTTCTTGTGTTGAATTTTGTTACGATATTACTGCTGATTTTTTTTTTTTCTATGTTATAGAAGTTTATCAAATGTGAATGCATTTCTCTTTTGAAAATTATGATCAAATATGTTCCAGAAGAATAGATATTATAGGTGCAAGAGGGAAAAAGGATAATTTTTGAAGTTATTTGCTCAATCTGTGGAAGGCTTTCACGGAGTTATTAGGGTGCATGGTGCTGGTGGAAACTGCATTTAAATTTGAGTAAACTACATTGACACTCCACAGATTTCGTCAAATTTCTCCTGACACTCCTCCTTTTTTTCGTGCTACACTAACCCCTTAATTGGTTGATTACACTAACACTCCTTATATATTACATCAATCTCCTTTAATCTTATTTTTATGGTGTTATAATCAAGGTTTTAAAAAATGTTCCACAATTGCAATTGTGATTGTAACATCAAGGGTTTTAGGGTGTCGACTGAAATTCACAATTTTCCACAATATCAAAAACGGTGACCACAGTTTAAAACCCTGTTGATAATGTGTGTTGTTGTTTTTCTTTTAATTAAAACGAAAAAGAGGATTCTGTGCAACAGAATTCTCTGGCAACTTCTATAGTAAGGTTTTTATCATTTGAGGGTTGTGATTGCAACAGTTCAAAGGGAGGGACTGTGCATTTAGCTCAAACTGGTTGGGATTTTGACAAAGCAGAATTAGGCTAGTAATATCATTGCATCATTTCCTTGTCAACTATCCCCTGGTTCATTAAGTAATTAGAGGTATAATCTGGATTTCAAGTTTACTTATGGAGACAGTGTTTGGATAATGACTCTGAATAAACTACCATTGGTGTTTGTTGGGTATCACTTGCTAAATATTGTGTCTGACTCTGAATGCTGAAAAATATAGGTTCCAGAAATGGAAGGCAAGACCGAAAGTCATATGACTTCGGCAGCAGCCTTTGTGGAAGGGGGGATTCAAGAAGCTTGTGATGATGCTTGCAGCATATGCCTTGAGGATTTTTGCAACAGTGATCCTGCCACTGTAATATACAGCTTTTGTGCTTCCCTATGGCCTTTTGACAAATAGGATTATAAGCAGGGCTTCATTTGAAAAACATTTGTTTACTTCTTTTCGTTGTATTTCTTTTCAGGTCACTAATTGCAGGCATGACTTCCACCTGCAGTGCATTCTTGAATGGTACATTAAAATATATTTTTCATGTCTGTCTTTCACAAAATTTGGATGTAATTTTTACCTCTATATTCTCATAGGGTAATAATTTATTACTTCAGTTCAATTGGTTCCTGTATATTAAAATGGCTTCTAGCTTTCTGCATTAATAAATTCTCACTCATGAAAAGCTAGAACAAGGAGTCTGATAGGTACCAAAATTATCACAAGAGCCGTACTGAATATCCACTGTATTATAGATAAATTCAGACTTGTACCAAAGTGATACAGAACCTGATTGTAGGAAACAGCAGATGAAATTACAAAAGGAAATAAAATACTAGGTAGTTAAGGAGTGCCTATTCTCTCTCGAAAGTCCTTGCCCATTTCAGCCTTTCCTTTTTTGTCAGTTTCTCATGCTATATATCCAATACCGACTACCCCACTCTCTCATGACCAGCTTAATAACTGGTGATAGGCTTTCTCTCTCCTCAACTTCCTTTACAATATTTGTCTTCCTTGTATAGTATTTACCAAATTTCCTATCTATTTGGGCCTCAGACAGATTTATATTTTGGGTCTTATCAATACTCTCCTCCACAAAATTCACCTTGTCCTCTAGGTGAAAATCAGGAAACTGATCTTGGATGGCAGTTAGTAGCTCCCATGAATTTTCAAAGTCAGGTAATTCAACTCATTTGATAAGAAGCTCTGTTTGCATTAATATGAACAGCTAACACCTTCTAGTTTCACCTTTAACTCACCATCTTCTGCTAGAAACTGGGGCAGGGGCTGAGTGTAAGTGTAGGTTGAAACTGGTGTCTTTAGCAATGGTATGTGGAAAACAGGATGGATACAACACTCCTCTGGTAATTTTAATCTGTATGCAGCTGGACCTATCTTCTCCAACACCTCATAAGGGCCATAGTATCTTGGACTCAGTTTTTGATTCACCCTTTTTACTAACTTCTCAACTTGTATGGCTGGATTTTGAGAAATACAATGTCTCCCACCTGATATTCCATGTATTGCTTGTGCTTGCCAGCTTGCATCTTCATGCGATTTTGGGAGTGTGCTAGGTGTTCCTTCAATTCATCTAACATCACATTCCTTTCAACCGTTATTCTATTAACCTCTTCTCAACTGATGACGGATGCACATCTCATCTGATTATGACTAGAGGATCGTTGCCATATACAACTTTAAATGGGGTCATTTTAGTTGTTGAGTTATAATTTGTATTGTACCAAAATTTAACCCACCCAAGCCACTTTGGTCACTGCCTTGGTTAGGTGCCTTAGGCACCTAAGGTAAGTTTCAAGGCACCTATTTACAACCTATATGTGCCCATCTGTTTGTGGATGGTAAGCGGAGCTAAACTTCAACCTTGTACCTGCCATTTGGAAAAGCTTGGTCCAGAAATAGCTGCGGAATATTCTATCCCTATCGGATACAATGGTTGATGGGAATCCATGAAGCCAAACTATGTCCATGAAAAAAATATCAGCTATGTCCTTGGCTGTATAAGGGTGAGCCGTGGCTATAAAATGAACATACTTTGTCAACCGATCCACAACCACCAATAGTGTGTCCTTACGATAAGCTTTAGGGAGACCCCCAATGAAATCCATGGAAAGTTTAGTCCAAATTTGTGAAGGAATAGGAAGGCCTACAGCAAACCTGCTGGACTCAAAGCTTGATATTTGTTTCTTCGGTATTTTATACAAACCCCTCTACAACTAGCCTTAGAGGTTGTTCTAGTTGCCCCCACACCTTCAAAGATCGGTTTGAAGTAAGCCCAATTGGCTATTAAGAGACAACTGAATTGTTTTGATCTCCATTTCTGTGTCCTCGACTTCCTCCTCCTTTTCCTCTTCCTCATTTGATTCATCCTCATTTTCCCCTTTCTCCACCAAAACAAGTACATTTGAGTTTGCAAACATGATCATCTCTACGCACCCCTTTCTTGCAATTCTCTCTGAGTCAACCTCCTCCCCATTGTAAACCTCTTTCTGGCACTTGGCCTATCAAGCGATGAGAACCTCCTACCATGGTTGATAGTGTGACAGTTGGTCCCTTCCTGAATTTCCCTCTGTTCTTTGAGTTAGACATACCTCCTATCTTTAGCACCCAATTCTTTTCTTCTAAAGAGCAAGGCTCTATTCATGATGGTAAGGAGTGCAGATCTTAGAGTTTCAGTTCTTCTTGTAACTCCTCCTTTAGCTCATTATGAAAAATTCCTTTCAGCATTTCTTCATCACCCTTCCTTAAAGGAACAAAGGGCATCTCATATTTCTTCCTATATTTAATAACTGATTTGGTTTGCTTAATACAGAGTAAGGGTCCAGACAGATTTTGCACCAACCTGAGTTGGAATCGCCGAATTAAAGTGTCCTTAAATTGGGTTTAGGGAAGTTTGTTTGCTTCTCCCACCATTGGAACCAATTCAAGGCTCGACCTTCTGTGGCCACCAGAATTGATCCAATTTCTCTGAATCTGCAGCAAAATTCAATTTGAAACAACGTTCCACCTGGATAATCCACCCATATATGTCATCCTTGAAGAAAATGGGAATTTCCATCTTTATGCCTCCTTGCTCGATATTACTGCCTTCCCATCATTCACAGATCTATGAATGCGACTTAGAAACCTGTTTTGATCCTGCTCAAATGTTTAGTGATCTTCTACGTTGAGTACGACCATGTAAATCTCTTTGATTGCATTCTTGAAGCAGTTATTGAATCTCCTCCAATTGAGACTAACTCTTGTTCCTCCACTCTAGCATGCTGTGTTCTAAATGTTCTACCTTGGACTTCATGGCTGCTTGAGTATTCACCATCCAGTGCTCCAAGAATTGCAGCTCTGGTACCAATTGATAGGTACCAAAATTATAATAAGACTTGTACTGAATATTCACTGTATTATAGTTGAATTCAGACCTGTACCAAAGTGATAGAGAATCTGATTGTTGGAAACAGCAGATGAAATTACAAAAGGAAAATAAAATACTAAGCAGTTAAAGAGTGTTTATCCTCTCCTGAAAGTACTTACCCACTTCAGCCTTTCCTTTTTTGTCAGTTTCTCACAATATATATCCACTAACCATTATTCCACTATCTCAAAACTAACGCAATAACTGGTTATAGGCTTTCTTTCTCACCTCAACTCCTTTACAATATTTCTCTTTCTTCTAGTATAATATTAACCAAGTTTCCAATCTATTTGGGCCTCAGATAGATTCATATTTTGGGTCTTGTCAGAGTCTAAATGCATTGATATAATTTTGGACAAGGTACTACACCTACCACCTATAAAATTGGTATCATCTATAAACAAAATCAAAATGGAAATAAGAACTTTTGAAATAGTTTGATGGGATATGTTTCTGTCTCTACCCATCTGTGTATGTGTAGTCTGGATTTTGTATATGGCTAGAGGCCATGATCACTGTTGAAAATGTTCCTATTTCCATATACATTATTAAATTGGAAGTTTCCGATCTCAAAACATAGTTTTGCTTATGGGTGGAAAAGTTTGAGTTGTTTCATATGGTTGAATATGGAACATTATACATTAGCAATAATTACTGGCTATTGTTTGTAGGTGTCAGAGAAGCTCCCAATGTCCCATGTGTTGGCAGCCTATCAGCTTGAAGGATGCTACCAGGTTAGTTTAGGATTTTTCTTCCAGTGACAGGTGACCTACTTTATAATTTATTTCATGACTATATTCTTAAACTTGTATGCAAATCATGGCAGTCAAGAACTGCTTGAGGCAGTAGAGCTGGAGAGGAGCTTGAGGGATACCCCATCCAGAAATGCTGCGATTTTTCATCATCCAACACTTGGTGATTTTGAATTGCAGCATGTCAGTCATCCATCTGTCTGAGTTTTTATTTGATTGTCCTAAATCCTAACTCCTTAGCAAATCTTATATCCACCATCTTATGCTAGCAAATTCTTATTCTTCGGCAGTTACCCATGGGTGTGAATGAAGCTGATATTGAAGAGCGAATAATTCAACATTTAACTGCTGCAGCAGCAATGAGAAGATCACACCACCTTGGCCGAAGGGAAGGCCAACGAACTAGGTCATCTGCTCATGGCCGTCCACACTTCTTAGTATACTCAACTCAGCCTAGTGCACCTCCATCAGCTTCTGGAGGGGGAAGTGAACCAACTGCAATTCCTGTAGGAAGTCCATCTACCCCTCTTATGTTTGATGGAACTGAGCAATCATCACATCAGATCCCCCAATTTCAAACTCAGAGTTCTTCTTTAACTCCTGGCTCTGGTGTCACAGCAACAAATCTTCAAGGAGTTCACTCTAATGATAGGTAGTTAGACCTTAGTATTTATTTTCTCTTGTGATCATTATTAGTGTGTTAGTTTGTGAAGTTATTCATTGTATATTTAATTGCTGGTAGAAGGTTTGCCTCTCATTCATTTTCTGCAAGCCAAGATAGAGCACAGCCATCAGAACAATCATTCTCTGATTCTCTGCGTTCCAGATTTAATGCAGTATCCATGAGGTATGATTTCTTAGAAACCATGTGTCCGCAAACTCTATATGTTGTTAAGTCGACTTATCTGGTATTAAATTGTCTTGTGACAAAGATACAAAGAATCAATTACGAAGGGCACAAGGGGATGGAAGGAGAGGCTGTTCTCTCCTAGTTCTTCCATGTCAGAACTTGGTTCAGAAGTTAGGAGAGAATTGAATGCCAAAATTGCTAGTGTGTCCCGATTGATGGAGCGCCTTGAAACAAGAGAAAATAATAGGGCAGCAGGAACTTCTCTATCAAATCATTTGGTGAATCATTCCATCGCAGAGACAAGCAACCAAAACAATGTGGAAGCTCGTGGAGATAACTCTTCGCGTGATAATAATTCTCCAGCTACTTTTTCTGCTAGCTCAGATTCAAAATGAACTCTAATTTGCTTCTGTGAATGCACAATCATGTTTGAAGGTGAGCCTTGATCTTAGTTTAAAACTTTGAGCCTCACAACACAATAAATGGAGATTTCATCCATTTGTTCACTGTTTAGTTTGAGTTTGATTTCTGTAAACTATCAGTGTAGAATAAATTACACTGTCAACCAATCTAAAATCATCATTACTATGACTTTTAAAATAGTTATTGTAAAAGGCAATAATTATATATGATGACTTTTTATTGGATGACAGTATCCTTTACACTATTAGAGCATAGCACAGATTACTTAGTCCTAATAGTTGTCTGATTATAACATATAAGCAATGTTTCTATTCACTCATTAATTACTAGGTATATCCCTTTTGGTGTGCATCACAAATCGTCTCAAGTGTGATTGTTACGTTTTTTGTTTCCTTTCAGGCTAACTGTTTGCTCAGACATGACATGATGAGGAATATATGCTCATGGCAGTTGGATTTCAATAATAAATAAATAAATATAGAATCTGAGACACCTGTGTCTAGAGCCAAAAACTCTTTTCTTTTGTGTATATATTATATACATGCCGGGAACTGTAGGGAGTAAGTATTTAAGGAGTAATCTAAGGGAGAAAGTGTTCTGAAATTCCATTAGACTTTTGTCCATAATCTGTTCTTGTGATTACTTTTTGGAGTCAATGGAAATGTAGATCAAAGTGGCAACTGGAGTTCTTAGTGTTTCTTCTGCACTTGAACTTTGATTATGCTAAAACTTTGTTTTGAATATCACATTAGGGACTGTGAAGATATCTTACTGTTGGAAATAAAAGGTAAAATCTAGGTAGTAAATTCCGTTCCTTGAAAGTAAGATGCATTGTGCATATGATTTTTGCCACAACAAAAATTGCATTTTTAAAAATGCGCAAGGGGCAATCCTGGGATGTTGAGATAGTTTATTTTTCGTTTTTTCTAGTCCATAATTTACCATAAATTAAAAGTGGGATCCCTATAATTTTAAAATTGTACATTCCATTTTTAATCTTTATGATTTTTTAAATGTAAAATTTTGATTTTCATAAAAATTTATTTGTACATTTGGTTTTTAATATTTTTAAAATTGGATTTTAAACTGCTGTTAGTATGTCGTTTAAAATTGGCTTAAATAATAATTTATTTTTTATAAATAAGGATTTTTGTTTTGATTTTTTAATATTTTTATTTTTTAATTATAGTTTCTAAAGATTATTATTACTTTGTTTGTTTTGCTTTTGTTATGAGATAATTTTTTTTATTTTAATTCTTGTTTTCATTTAAAATGTTGTAACTAACATTAACATCTTACAAGATAATTATATGTATTTATTTTTTATTAAATTTTATTTCTAAATATTTTATTAACTAATTTAAAATTATTAAAATATATAAGGATTTAAAATTATAATTTCTTAAAAAAATTATAATAAATTTAAAAAATATTAAAAAATTATTGTTATAACATTATTTAATATTGTTATTTG
>JAMLFT010001987.1:0-27745 GCA_026544285.1 Pachyrhizus erosus | reverse complement strand
ACTTCAAAAAATGTACAAATTTATCTTTTTCTAAAAAATAAATTTTAGAATGTAAACGATCATTTCAAAAACTAAAATCTAGTTGTTATAAGTGTTATGTAATCATTGGCTTTTTTTATAACTATTCTCCTTAAGAAACTTGATTGATTATTTTACTGAAATATTTATTTCAGTCCATTTTTTTTATCCACGAGAGTTTAATCTAAAATCTTCCAACACAATATTTGTGGAATGTAATTAATCTTATAATATTTTGAAAGTTAGTTTTTGGAATATTGAAAAACGAAGTTATAGAAACATTTTTTTTGGAAATTTTCAAATATACATTTTGAAAATTATCTTTCAAGAAAAGTATTATATAAAAGAATACAGAAAGACAAAAAAAAAAAAAACAATGCAAAAGAAAACAAAAAGATATGAATAGAAATGTGCCTTCGCAAATACTAATCTATTTAACCAGTGGAGAAAATAGATTGGGCTCTTAAACAACCTTTATGTAGGCTCGAAATTGAGTTGTCATAGTTGCCCATAAACTGGGCAAATATGTTAGTCACAAAATATATTTTATTTAACTGTGCTCATATTTATACCTAAAATTTGTTTATTGATTCCATATGAAATTGACCTTATCAAATTAATTGTTATGATTTTTTCGTATGCAAGAATTAAGTGTACTTATTGACTGGCTATGTGACTTGAAAGGTTACCAAATTTCATACCGAAAAGATTTGTTCTAAACATAAGCTAATTGTGGGGGTGTCAGTGTATAACTGCTGACAGTCATTTGACAAAGATTCGGATGCCTAAAAAGTGCTGGAACCTTGTGTCAGAACAAGACATTCGATTTCAAATGAGATAAAAATCATGCCCAAAACACTGAAATATCAGAATTTAAGGTGCAAAAATCATTATCATATCTAGATGATAAAAAAAATTATTTATGTACTGCTCCAACAAAGGACTTTAAAAAAATCCTTTTTTATTTCAGTATGGGCATCTCTGGGAGGGCATTGCACAGCCCACAAATGGCCCTATTTGTATGCTTATAAATTTTTTCCAACAAGTACTTATAGAAAAAAAAAAAAAAGTATAATAAATTAAATAACTTAAAAAGGCCTCAATTTTCATATAACTTTTTCAAAAATTAAGGTGTATAAATTAATTTTAATTTATAAAAAAAGTTAATTTATTTTTTCTTTTTCTTTTTTCTTTTATAATAGTTTGTGAAAATCTTAACCAAATTAAATCTTATAGCTTGCTATAAAAATATCATTGACTTTCACTTACATACTGTTTGATTAAATGAAAATAGGGTGAAAAGGAAGAGTTTTTATAAATTTTTGGCTTAAAACATCCAAATGATCTCTTAACTTATTTTTTATTCTTAAATTTTTTCTTTAATTTTTAAAAATTTAAAATGACACTCTTGTTTAATTTTTAAGATTTAGAAGATTAATTTTAAATAAATAAATAAATTAAGAGACTGTTTTTATATTTTAACCTAAATTTTTTCATGTTTGATTCAAAATTTTAAAGAGGTACAAGGGATATAAAATCCCTCTTTTTGGCTCTCATGCAAAATTGGAAAAGTTTACGGGAAAAAAACCTTACACATTAATTAAATTAAGTTATTCTTAACTTAATAATTTCAATCAACCATCCTAAGCATGTAATAGTAATTTATCCTATCCCTGTCAACCAAAAAAGTACCACTACCCCCCTTTAAAATCCCTCTTTTTTCTCTCCTCCACTGAATCAAACAACAGGGAATTAATTAGTGTGTTGAATGTCTTTATTCAACGTGTAGCATAAGATAATAGGAAAAGTATCTCCTCCCATTATGTTATGCAAACTCAACTCAGGTGAAAATTGTATGTACAGGAAATCAACCAATCAACAGAAAAATTAAATTACATTAATATATATATATAAAGTTACATTTATATTCAATAATAAGGTAATATTTGATGTACTGTTGTCAAACTAATAAGGTGTCAATAATTGCATTAAAATTGTAATCGGTAACAAATAACTAGCTGAATTAACGTAATTCTCAGATTTTAATGAGAATTTGCCAAACTTTCGCATCTCTCTCTTGTCAAGATCTCTGCTATTTCTCAAATAATAAATTGTGACCGTGACTTTGATAAACCATAAAACAGGAATTTTATGCTTAGACAATTAAGCACCTTATTTTTTCTGAAGCATACAAACTTGGTTAGAGGTGGAGCGATTTCTACGAACTACAAATTTGGGTTGAGAAAAAAGGCAAGAAAATATGATATCGTTAAAATTTGATAACACAATCACTTAAAACCTATAAATTGAATCCGAAATGCGTGTGCTTATTTCGACTTGTTTTGCTATAAACTGAAAAACGAAAAGAATCAAAATGGTCGACAGACATTGAATTTTTACTAAAACTTCGGGAGTGAAAATAATAAAATCGACAATGTACAAAATTATCAACTGTGTAAACAGGATCGGATGCACACCAAATATCTTCATATCACCCGTTACAAATCTCATGATCATGAATTCAAAGCAATACAACAAATTAATTTAAAAAATTTATAAACCAAATTTATTAAAAAGCCATCATAGTCTCTAGAATTATTATCCATCAATCATATTATCTCATGTTTTATAACTATCATTAATCTCATAAATAATTAAAATTACAGTCACTTGGTAAATTCAGGACTATATTGATAAAAGCTTGCAATTTAGGGGTTTGGATCAATTATTTTGAAAATGTAATTATTCATTTTTATCAGTTTTCTTAGAGAACTTTAAAAAGGTAAGCGATTTCTCAAAATGTACTCAATCCCAAAAATTAACAAGCACTAATATGGTGCAATACTCAATTCAAATGACTCGATACCAGCACTATCTGGCTCTCGATGATCTTCATTTAAAAATCAATCTGCTGTCAAATGAGATTTTAAAACTGAGTTTCATGGAATTTTCTCAATCACACAATCTTGACTAAACTCTAGGAAAACTAATCACTGCAGTTATATCAGTCATGAAGTGGGAAAGCTATTATGGTTAGCTCTTTAAATATTTATATTTGCTCTTTGAGGTACAGCCCAGACCAAAGGAAAATCAGTAATAACTTAAAGGAAAAACTATTTTTCATCTTTCTTTTAATAAAAAGAAGCAGCATAAACCCCCAATTTGGCCCCGAAATATTATCATATGATCTCAACCTGATCTCGGTAAATTGTAACTTGAGGACTATTTTGAGGCAAAAACATTACTATCAAATTGATGTAATGACAATCCTTACCAAATTCAAAATCTGAGAATAATTAAAATTTAAAAGCACCAGAGAAGCGTTCTTTTCCAAAGAAACCTACTATAGAAGCCAAATAGCAGTTGAACCGAGAAAACAGAGCAACCCAAAATCACATTTCATTCATTCATCAAGCAATTACCAAAAAAAAAAAATCAAAAAGCCAGGACGATATTCTAACATTGTAATTATAAAATGCGAATTATTTACTACTGCAAATTCCAAAATTATCCAGAGCAAAACAGGCTAATCCACTTTGAACACACCGTGTCACATAAGATGTGCAAGTGAAAATTGATCCATAAAATAGACTTACAGATGTAGAAAGGGGCAACATAAAACAAAAAGAAAGAAAGAAAACGATGTCGCATTGGTGATGGTAGAATGAAAGAGGTGAATCAGACGGGGCTGAGAAGCTGGGAAAGTGGGGGTTTGGGCTCAGAGTTCATACCGATAATGATGACCATAGGGATGAAACCGTAGTGAGTGATGACCTTCGCTTTTCTCATCGCCCATGTCGTCCACTCCTTCAGGCACTCGCTCGCGGATCGATCTTCCTGTGCCTTCGATCCCTTTGAACTCTTCCCTTTCGCCTTCAGAGAAACCCTTGACGCCATAGAAATTCCCTTTTTTCTCTCACACTCTGTTCTTCTCCCTCCAAATTCGTCTATTTGGTGGATACCATAAACCCTAATTATAGCGGCTGTGTCTGATACGTCGCACGACGTGTCGGTTTACTGTGGAACTTTTTAAACCAAAACTACCTATTTGTTTCACACGCGACAACAGAGATTGGGTCGTTTAAGCTTCAAATATTTATTTAATAATTTTATAATAACAACAAATAAAACACTTGCACTCGGTGACACACACACTCTCTTCCGAAAATGTAAATTTTCTATTGTATAAGTTAATAATTCTAGATCCTGTAACATTTTCTTATTAACTATTCTGTTTATGATAAATATTGAAACATTTTATATTTTTAAGATATTAAATATCTTTAGTTTTATTTATAAAATAATATGAAGATTTTTAGAATGATTTGTAAGATAACATAATATAATATTATTTATTAGGCGTATGTGTTAAGAAGAGAAAAATAATTTATTATAAGGTGATATGTTTGTTATGCGTGTCGAGTTCTAAAAAATACACTTATTAATAACAAAAAATCATAAATTATAAGTATAATGTATGTTCACTTTGGTGGTTGAATACTATGATTAGTTTGATACTTTTAAAAGTCTAAAATAGTATGAATTCTACTTAAAAGAAAAAGTTCTCATTAAAAACTGTATCTTTATCCTAAATTCTAAAGGAGATAAGTCAAATTAAACTTATAAAATGTCAAACTTAAAATAATATTTTTTTTTACCTGAAAAAGCTAAAATACAAATGAAATAACACGTCTTTGCATCAAAACAAATGCATGATTCAATGTTAATCTAATACTTATAAAGACTTATATTAAAAATTAAAATAAAATAAAATATATTTTAAAATCTTTTGGACTGCCTATGGTCTAAAAACATATCAACAACGAAATGTAATAATAATAATATCAACTTATATGTCCATGATTAAGTTTAATATTGATTAGTGAAGAATTGTGTTTTCCATAATTTATAATTGACAAAAGACCCAAATAATTACAATATTACTTTGGAGGTTGGCTAAAAAGGTTTTGCTCACAAAGAAATATTGTTTTGTTATAAATATTATAGAAGACAATAAATGCCTTTTGTGCAACATGTATGTTAAAAGTTGAATATATATAATGTGAGTTTGTCAAGACATAACGTGTGAGTTTTTATTCATTATACATATTTGGACCCTTAATTTTTTAACTGTTCAAAACATTGTGAATTTTTATTAAACGTAACCACTAGTAATTTATAGAATGAGATTAGACCACGATCACAATGTTATTTCAATTTAATAGAGTAAAGACAATGATATGAAAAATAAAGCCACAAAAATATATGAAATGACAATTTTTAAATTAAAAAAATATTTTGTTTTTAATTTGAAGAACATGGCATTTGGAGCACAAATAAATTTTAAAAAAGAATGATACGACTAATATGTGTCGAAGAAGGTTTGAATAGGAAAACAAACTACGTAAGAGTCACACACATACAAATTAAAACCCATGTTACCTCGTGACAAAACTAACCACTTTGTTGCTATTGTTGATTTTTTTTAAATACTCACATTAGATTATAACAGTAGTTTTATTATACAAATGAGCAACTATTTATTATTTCAAATTTCAAATATCATAAACAGGGTGCATATACAACTTTATTAACTGATTAAACAAAATAATACTGATGTGTTTTGTATACTTATGAACCGTATCGAAATAAATAATTGTGTACAAAAAAATACAATTATATTACAAACAAAATATGTTTGTGACAAGGATAATATTTTAATTTATATAATATATATATTATAAAAGGAGCTGAAATTTCAAATTAGAACCACAAGAAAAGGAAATAATATAAACATTAGCTAAATGATTAATTTAAATCTAATTAGGAAAGTGCTAAAAAATATATAAACCATCTTCTATGGCAAGTTTGTGTTTCGCAAGTAAATCTGCCACTTGATTGTCTTGCGATAAAACTAACTATCAAACCCAAAACAACGACATTCACAAAGTTATTGAAAAGTGATTAGCAAAAACAGGACATTCTACAACCTCCGTTGAGCACGTGCATTATTGTCGTTGAATTTTACTCATTAAACAAGTTACCAATAATATTACTATATTGAATAATCTTTAACTCATAATACACTGTTCCAAGCTCTGCCTTTATAGTGATGTACGCTCCTATAACACACTCGCCTAGAGCTATGCTTGTATAATGTATCAATGCATTATAATTAAATTCTACTTATAACAATACAGATGATTTTTGTACCATTACCTTATGACATACATTATGGTACCAATATATATCAACAGGATGTTTTTAGCAATTACTTTTATAAGAATTCCAGTGAGAAATATAAAGAGAGCTTACCTATTTTTCTTTTCACCTGTTTTCCCCCCCAAGTTTCTGTTAATGTTTGATGCAATTAAAGTGGTGAATGGGCTTAAAAGACACAAGCGGATAAGAAACTCGCAGTGTCAGCATGTGGCCACAATGTTATACTCTTGATCTTAATGGAGTATTCTTATATACGAAAATATCACTTTTTATGCATATTTCATGTTTCATAACTTCTATAAAGGAATACATATTGCAATATACCAGTAACTAGTAATAGTTACGATGTTTTTACATCAATTGGTCAAATTATATAAATGAATTTAAAAAAATCTTTGCTTAAATATCTAATCTCACTACACTGCGATTTTTTCACTTGGAATATAACTAAATTTTATGCATCCAAGAAAAAATATAAAACATTGTTCCTCGAAAGTTTAGGATCTATCATTTGAGTTTATTTAATGTGTTAACGCAGGATAATTATTTTTTAGTGGAGCAAACTGTCATATAATGTTTATCACCGTCCTTTAAATAAAGACAAATCAACATTACACTTACAAATATAATAATGAGTTTTTTTTCCATTGCATTTGAGGTAAAACATCAAATATAAATTATAGTAGTTTTGATTTTAAGTATTTCTGCGAGATCTTAATCAGTTCTAGCTATGTACTCGTATTAATTTTAGTTTGTGCATCTTTTGTTTGTAATTAGTTTTAGATATGCATTTATTAATTAGTTTAAAATATGTATTTATTACTTTTGATTTTAAGTAAGTCTTTAAAATATTTATCTGTAACTTTTATTTAAATAGTGGTCATACTTAAATAAAGCAACTATAAAAATATATGAAGTGATATATATTAACTACAAATTGAATTTAAATTAAAATGAATATATAATAAAAAAATTACAAAATATATGAATAGATTAATGTTTTTTTTTATAATTTGTATTTTGTATGAGTGTTTACAAATATTAATTATCATATACAGAATATATATCAATATTGAATCTTTCAAAATTAATATTAATTTTTATTATAAAAAACTTAATTTTAACAATTATAGATTAATTTATCTGTTAAAATTAACACTTTTAATCAATACAGTATTGAAACTTGACATCTTTATCATTATAATTGATTGAATTTTAATTGTTACATTTTTTATGTTTTATTTATTTTAACAACATCTGAAATTAATTTTAAATTTAAAATTAGATAAAAAAATATAAAAGCATATTGTTATAAAGTAATTATTATTTTTAAGAGGTGAAGGTGAGATGTGAAGAATATATTCAAGTGGAAACAAGAATAAGTACAAAAGTTTATTGTAATTAAGAATAAAAAATAAAGATGAAGATGGTGCTTGACAATAAAAAATAAGATCCATGAGAAAAAATAACATACTCATCTTACTTTATTCCGTTGTCATTTTTATTTATAATCATTACTTATACATTTAAAAAACATAATAATAAGATTAAAATATACTTCTAAACTTTTATTTTATTTTTTAAATTAAAAAAGAAATCACTTGTATCTGATCTCATGTTTTTATTACATAAATTAATCATATGATAATGCCAATCTGATATTCCAAATCACAATTTTGCATTTGTTCTTCAATATATTTATCATGAATTTATTCTAATATGTTAGTAGTTTCAATCTTTTACTTCATAGTTTAGTCCTTTGTAAATAATGTACTAGCAACATCTCTAGCAACAATGGGTTAAATAAATTAAATATGCATTTGATTGTTTTATTTATTTTTAAAACGTGTGTAAGTATGAATGTGACTCGTGCAAAGGCACTAGCATCGGACTA
Organism: Pachyrhizus erosus; assembly: GCA_026544285.1. Classification (NCBI taxonomy): domain Eukaryota; kingdom Viridiplantae; phylum Streptophyta; class Magnoliopsida; order Fabales; family Fabaceae; genus Pachyrhizus; species Pachyrhizus erosus. The sequence continues at coordinate 19,611 of JAMLFT010001987.1, read as the reverse complement.
GTGATTATAAGTTTAACGTGAGTTGAGTGGGCTGAAACGCAGCCCAATAAAAGGATTATTTTGGTGTGATATTTTGGCTAATGGCTGGGATGGGTTGTTTGGTAAAATAAGAGAGATATTTCTCTTCTTCCATAAAACCCAAAACCCTACTTCTCCTGTCATATTATCCTCACCTCTGCTTCCTTTCACTTCTTCAACTCACTTCTTTTCCTCTCCTCTCTGTCATTTCATTTCACTTCCAGAAGCTCCAATCGCGGTAAGTTTTTCTTTCTCACATCTCTATCCAATCACTCTTCTCTTTTCCTTCCATTTTCTACACTCTCTTCGAAGACCACCACAACACTCAACCAAATTCAACGAATTCCAGCGTTTGGTCGCCGTAGCAACGAATTACATCTTCTCCGAAAATTCATTTTGCGTCGCATTTCAGCTTCAGGTTTCAACTCTAATTTTGACTCTCTTCCTATTTTTTTCGACGCAGATGAGAAACACTGAACACTGAGGCTAATGGAACGCTATGAGAACTACATATCACAGAGGGATAACAATGAAAATGGAGCGATAGCGACGTGGCGTACTTTTTCGCCCGGCGAATTTCGCGCTCGTGGTGGAAAAGGATTGTTGGCAGTTGCTGCTGCAAGAAACGGTTCTTCAACTCCAAGGTACGATATGGCTGTAACGAGGAATGTTAAGAAGAAGCAAAAGCGTAAAGGTCTTCAGGAGCTCTTTACAACCAATTACATTGTGAGCAACGTGTTACGGAAGGATGGTCCTCCGCTTGGTCAGGAATTTGATTTTCTTCCTTCTGGTGCGTTTCAAATCGTTTATAGTTATTCTACTGAGTACTGAACACTTAATCATCTGTTTCTTTTATTGTATTAGATAGTTGTGAACCATGGTATTAGATAGGGGCATAGGGTAGTCCTGTTTGGTGGTGGATGGTGGTCGGATTCAGTGGATTTTTTTCAGTTGTTAAACCCTGTACATTACAACACATGCAGTGCGTGGATATTTTGCCAAATTAATAGAAAAGTTTTTTGTTTTTCATTATGACATTACAATAATTTTGACAAGAGTAATATAGGCTAGAATAAAAAAAGAAATTTAGATGAAGGGAAAGCTTACATCTATTTGGTAGTTTTAGAGACTGCAGAATGCAGTTTAAAGTCTAGAAATTAAATCTTTTGAATGGATAACAGTTGACCTTCTCAGTGCTTTACGAAACCTATGTAAACAGCCTTTCCAGTCTTGAATTTAAAGTCGCCCATTCTATGAACTTTTGGTTGAAAAATACTTGTCCTTATTATTATTATTGTTATTATTATTTACTAATTATATATGCTATATGAAAAATCAACTACAAAGATGTTAGGTTTCATAAAACTTAGGGGATCATCTTAATGTACTTTTTAAAATCATATGTATAATGTACAACTTACTCATGTTTATCATGTTCCAGCAAAATTGAGTTGAATAATCATAACACGGGAAACAATTTTACTACCCTCCATGTTCATTCCAATCAAAGAAAGGGTATAGATGGAATAACAAAGAGCAATAGGGTATAGATGGATTAAAAGAGCTGAGCATCATATTTATACATAGTGTTTATAGAAAATATGAAACTAAACTAAGTATTTATGATGTTTTGATTATCATTTGTTACAACTCTAACATTCTCTTTCTGACAAAAGAAAATAAACTGTTTGGCCTCAATTCAAAATTGAGTGGTAAAAATGGGCATCCTTATTTTTTAATTCCTTCCATTGTGTACTTGTACGAAGCAAATATACATTGGTGTTTTACTTCTCCCATTTGGCCATTTCTATTATTATTCTAACTATTCCTTTATTTCTCTGTAGTCTTTTGCATCTCACACTTATAGTTTTTGTAACTAGCCTTATTTTGTCAATTTCCTCTTTGATTGATTAGGACCCAAATATTTCACTTCAGCTTGTCAAGAGGACCAAGGATCCTCCAAAAGGAGGAAGGTGACTTTTAGTATTCCGAGAAAGTTTTTTGGTGTTTCCTTTTGCATTCCTTTGCATTTATCACAAGTTCCCTTTCCTCAGGTTTCCAAGAGTGCAATTCAAAGTCATGTTGATTGTAGTACAGAAGCACCTGTGAAGAAACATGGCATTGGCAAAGGTCTGATGACAGTTTGGAGGGCAACAAATCCTGATGCTGGAGACTTTCCAATTGGTTTCGGTGTTGCTGGCCAAGAAGTTCCCCTAATCTCGAATTCTATAGGACAGAAACCTGTCCGTGAGAACAACAGGTCATGGAAAACAGTAAACAGGAATGTAAGTTCTCTAAATCCATAATATTATGCACACATTGTCTTCTTCCTAGTTCCTATTATAATACATGAATGAGCATGTTAGTTTTTGTTTATAATAGTACATCTCAATGTTTTTTTCCTGAACAGGGAATGGCAAAAAATAAAATGCTGAATAAGAAAAATAAATCACAGGATAAGAGGAAACTTTCCATGCAAAGAAGAGTGGTAATTAAAATAGTCGAATATGCATTTTTGTGCTTACTGTTGAATGGTTTGGCAAGGTTTTTGAGTTACACTTATCTGGCAGGGGGAATTGAACGTAAATGTGACTCAGAATCAGTCACCAAAGGAAAAATGTGAACTAGTTTTGGATAGTGCAATATCTGAGGAGGGAGTTGATCGAGTTTCAATGTTATTTGATGATGAGGAGCTGGAGCTGAGGGAGTTACAAGCAGGAACCAATCTGTTTATGTGTTCTGATCATCTTGCTGCCAGTGGAATGCTTGGCTGCTCACTTTGTAAAGGTAATTTTGGAAGGAACAAAAATTGACCAGTATTCTGTGTTATATTGAATGAGTAATGGTTTTGTGAAGCTGGAATGTTCTGATTAATTCCAGTCATTGATTGCATGTGCTTTTTACAGATGCGCTAGTGAAGTTTCCGCCAGATACTGTCAAGATGAAGAAACCTATCCATTTGCAACCTTGGGACTCATCTCCAGAAATTGTGAAGAAATTGTTTAAGGTGCATTTAATCAGTCAGTTATGACTTGGAAGATCTGATTATGTTAATGCACATCTATTTGTTATTTATTGGTACTTGTCTTATGTGCAGATGTGTTTCTACACTCATCCACTAAAATTTGTCTTCTATAACATACATTTTTACTACTCAAGTAGCTTAAAATTTCATCTGTGTTGTCCTTTGTCAGTGTTATATGGTGGCAGAACCAAAATCCAGCATAGTTTCTTGTGGATTGCACACTGGTCAATGCAGAAGAATGGTTGCCATGCTAGAAAAAATGTAAAATTTAATTAACACACTTGTAAAAGTAAATGGAAAGATGTAGTAGTTTGTATCCAGAATTGTAGTTACAATAATTTTTTCAAGCAAATCTACACAGCATTGGTGTGCTGTCTTTGTCATTCTCCTGGTGAGGGTTTCTCTCATAGCTCAACCTTCCCATCACCATCTCATTCTCTGCCTCCTTTCAAAAGTTCCATTGTAGGCATGGATACAAAAGGTGAAATCACTAATCACATGAAATCCAACAAGCCATGATCTGTTAATAATTTAGATGGTATGAAGACACAAGGGAATTTTGGAGAGGTATGTGAGTGTTTAGATTGAATTTGAAACTCATTGGAGTCGGGCATCCTACACCTCTGTCGGAGCTTGTCTGTGAAAGATGTGACAGGTGTTTTAGGTAGAACTAAACTGTTTTTAGGCAGACATAAAACACCTAAAAAAATTACAAGGCTATTGATCAGAAAAGAAGGGAGATGAGGAATTTCACTTCTAGGATCATATGGTGTGTTTTCCACCTGTCATTGAAAACTAGCCATGCCTGGAAATTTTTATGCTGGGAGCATCAAACCAGCCATGGGAAGAGGTTTTGCTTGCCTCCTGTTATTGTACTTGCTTCTGCGCTGTATGAGATTCTCCTCTTTTGAGTCTCTCCTACCATTATTGTTTTAACGGAACCTACCTAAGGCTAGAAGGTCAATATTTTTCCTTCTCTTTATATTTTGTTTAGGCTTCTGGAGTTTAAACATGTGATTAATATAATAGGTTATACAATGTGAAAGTGAAGGAAATTCTTCCTAATTCTAGCACCTTGTTATTTGTTGTACAGATCATTATGGGTTTTGTTTTAAATTGGATGAATTATTACTGATGTTTGGATTTTATTAGTTACCCTGCTGGATTTATTTGTTATCTGACAGAAAGAAGTAATTTCTTAGATTAGCTAACATTATTATCGTTAGGCTGTACTGAAGTTACTATCTTCATTTCTTATTCTTTTGAAACCTTTTTTTCATGGTAAAGAACTTTAAATTGACATAGAACTTTGTTTTGGCAGGTTTTCCATTTCATTTATACATATGCTATAATTGTGGATATTTGTCCCTTCACTCTTGATGAGTTTGTTCAAGCATTTCATGACAAGGTAATATGTCATCTTTGACCCATGCTTATATTTTGGAAGCATTTCCAGTTTTCTTGTTTAATTTAAATCTTATCTGAGTCATGTCAAATTGTAAGTAACATCGAAAATGTCTCTCACTTTACCACATGTGTTTTCCAGGACTCAATGTTACTTGGCAAGATTCATGTGGCCCTTCTCTCACTTCTTCTATCTGACATTGAAGTGGAGCTTACTAATGGGTTTTCACCTCATTTAAATAAATCATGTAACTTTCTTGCATTGCTTCACTCGGTGAGTTACTGAGTTTCCTTACCTCATTTTGGGAGGTTATAAATTACTACATGCTTCCTGTCTTCTATATTTAATATAAAATGACCAACAATCTAACATTTATCTAGTTTAGCTGAGGTACAAATTCATTGTGTGTTAATTTAAACAATAATTTCGCAGGTTGAAAGTCAAGAATATTCCCTAGACTTCTGGAGAAGATCTTTAAATTCTCTTACTTGGATTGAAATACTGCGTCAAGTGCTGGTTGCTTCTGGGTTTGGCTCAAAACAAGGTTCCTTACGTAGAGAGGTCCTTAGTAAGGTATTCCAAAATCCAAACAAGCCTATTATATATCTGACTTTACTCGAATATGTTTATATTACTATGTGTGTGTATGTATTTACATAAGATCAAACATTCTAGTGGCTTTTGATTATTATTGTGCATTTTTTATATAAGCTGCCATATGACATGTCCTAAATGGTGCCCATCTGTTTTATTTTATGTTGTCTACTTTGGCAGATTTTGAGGTAAAAGGATATTTTTGAATCATACATGTCATGTAACTGAAGGCAATACATGCAAGATATTTACTTGGTCATGGAAAAAGTAGGTTTAAAAAATGTCAACAATGCTGAAAATGCCTGTCTTCCTGCCATCCATGACTTCGAATTCCTAAGAGAGGGAGGGTGTCTCTCTGGCTAAAATTGTCATCTTCTATGATTTACTAATTACTATCCACTCCATGATAGTATTAGCACTAACCTTTTATCCTTTTCCAAAAAGTATCAATTTCATCAGAGATTCTTGAACTACCAAACTGTTGTGATGAAGCTGTTAAGCATGTACTTAGTTTTCCAAATTCCAATAAATCCAGCTCGATTATCAAATGTCAAAACCACTGTTTTGGCATTTTATATGCACTTTATGTATTTTCAATTGATATAGCTAGGATTATGATAGGTCTGTTAGTTGCAGACCTTAGTTAAGCTGCAATGATTAGAAGGAATAAATTTGCATGTTGCCTATAAATAGGAAGAGGGGTTGAGAGGAGTTACTCAATAGGTGAGTTATCATTGTGGCCAGGGGGGGGTCCTGAATCTCTTGAATATCCAGGGAACTCTGTAATTTAATAACATTACATTTTTTGTGTGCTTGGTGTGAACCAGTTATTATCTGATTACCATATTTCTCTCTCTGGATCTAATTCAGATCCATTGACAGTGTAAAAAGTTCTACTTTATCAGTGAAACATTGACTACTACCTTTTTCATTTAAAAAATAGAAACTTTTAACAATGAAGGCATGTATCTTTATATAAAAAAATGCAACTATGCATATTGACATAGCTAGTTATTAGGAATGAGAATAAATAGCTAGTTTCTAGCATGTGGAATTTAATCATAAATGCCTTGAGATGCTTGATGGAGGTTTTGTTAATTTTTGTTGTTCAGTTACTTTCAATAGGCTTGTCTTGGGTGTCAGTCCAAGTTTACAGTTAGTGCATGTTTTAGTTTTAATGTATAGCCTTATGCTTTTGTTTTATAGGAATTGAATCTTCTTGTAAACTATGGTCTATGCCCTGGCACCTTGAAGAGTGAGTTGTTTAACATATTGTCAGAGAGAGGAAACATTGGATGCAAAGTAGCTGAGCTGGTAAAGTCAATGCAGGTTACTACCTGTTATCCGATTCATTTTATTTGGATTATTATCTTTCTCTATATTACTGATGAAACTCAACTGTATTGTGATACCATGTAGATTGCTGAATTAAACCTTTCCAGCACAACAGAGGAACTTGAGTCTTTAATATGTTCGACGCTTTCAAGTGATATTACTTTATTTGAAAAGATTTCATCAACTGCATACCGATTGCGTATAAGCACAGTTATGAAAGACAGTGATGAATCTCATTCAGATACAGAGGACTCTGGTAGTGTTGATGATGAACTTAATGACACTGATACATGCCGCAGCGATGATGATTTTGAAAGTGGTTCAATAAACTCCAGTATAAGAAAATTGAAGCGTGCAAACAGTCATAAAAATAATATGCTGAAAGTATACACTGAAATTGATGAGAGTCATCCAGGAGAAGTGTGGTTATTAGGACTGATGGAGAGTGAATATTCAGACTTGAACATCGAAGAAAAATTGAATGCATTGGCAGCTTTAACTGATCTTGTTTCATCTGGATCCAGCATCAGGATGAAGGTAAAGTACTAAACTTCTAGGCAAAGGTTGGCCTTGAATTATTTTCCCTCCCCCCCCTCCCCCGCCCTGCCCCCCTCATATTAAAGTGAAATTTTAAATTGATAAGACTGAAGTTGCAGGCCTTCGAATGTCTCCCTTCCTCTTGCTTCCCCCTCCCAACACCCAAACATTCCCTAAGATGTTTTGTGAAACGATCTTATCATATTAAGTCCTGAATTACCTTTTTTGTACAGGATTCAACCAAAGTCACAGCTAATTGCAATTCTAGCATCCAATTACGAGGGTCTGGAGCTAAAATAAAGAGGTCAGTAATAAAGAATCCCGGGCCACTTTGGAACCAGAAAGTACACTTGAATTCTGATCCATGCACAGTAGATTCCTCATCATTAATCTCAAGATTCCATAGTCATGATGCTCTCTCTGAAAAGGGAAAAGGTTCATCTATTCTGCACTCCATTCAATCAGTGTTTTTGGGATCTGATCGTCGGTACAATAGATACTGGCTTTTCTTGGGCCCTTGTAATGTAGATGATCCAGGTCACAGGAGAATATACTTTGAATCTTCTGAAGATGGTCACTGGGAGGTTATTGATACCGAGGAGGTGAATTTCTTTGGTTTTTTTAATGTGTAAAAAAAGATATTTAGTTACATATCATGAAAACATGGAAGAGTAAACAACCAACATGCATATGTTTATTGGTCTAGTGTGTCTATTGTATGCATTACTATTTTAGTGTTAATAATTATTTGTATATGGTTAACTTGGATGTATGCAGGCCTTGTGTGCCTTGTTGTCAGTTCTGGATGATAGAGGAAAACGGGAGGCTCTTCTTATTGAATCTTTGGAAAGGAGACAAACATCACTATGCAGATCTATGTCCAGGATTAATGTTAATAGTACTGGAATGGGTTCTATGTCACATTCTGATCAATCTGAGCTGGATATGGTCACAGATGACAGTTATTCTCCTGCATCTGATGTAGACAACCTGAACCTGACTGAGACTGCTAAAGACTCTTTGCCGTCTGCTGGGGCTGTGGTAATTGAAGCTGGAAAGAAAGGAGAGGAACAAATTCAAAAATGGATCCGTGTTCAAGGATATGATTCTTGGATTTGGAATTCCTTTTATTTAGATCTCAATGTTGTAAAATATGGTAGAAGGTCTTATCTGGACTCTCTTGCCAGATGTAAGAGTTGTCATGATCTATACTGGAGAGATGAGAGACACTGTAAAATTTGCCATATGACATTTGAGCTTGATTTTGATCTAGAAGAAAGATATGCAATCCACATAGCCACCTGCAGGGAGAAAGAAGACAGCAATACATTTCCTAATCATAAAGTACTATCATCACAGATTCAATCACTGAAAGCTGCAGTTTATGCTATTGAGGTGATTTTTCATTCATTTTCTTCAATTTCCATCATTCATTGCATACTGGCATTCATGTCTTATTCTGTTATATTAGACCTTTTAAGGCACAAATGCAATGCAATTGGTTGGGGTTAGTGTGGGAAAATTGATACTTCATTTTTTGCGCCACTTGGTTTTGTTTGAACAGGTTGCTCTGTTCTAGAAAACATTTTACTTATGATCCAAGATAAGCATGATATTAAAAATGTGATGCCCTATCTTTTTATCCACTTCTCCAACTTTCTGATATTTTATTTTGAAAACTTGGCATGGTTTGTTTATTTTTAAGCATGTGGGGGTTTTGAAGATTAATTATCATTTCCATCGCTCTCAACACTGTTTGTGCAGTCTGTTATGCCTGAAGATGCTCTGGTTGGTGCTTGGAGGAAGTCTGCTCATAAACTATGGGTGAAACGGCTCAGACGCACGTCAACTTTGGTGGAGCTTTTGCAGGTTTCTGTTCTAACCTTATGTTTGATAGAATTTCCTGGAGTTTCTGAAATTCTATTGGTTTTAATTAACTTAATGTATATTCTTATGAATTTATAGGTTCTTGCTGATTTTGTTGGCGCCATCAATAAGGACTGGTTGTTTCAATGCAAATTTCCAGATGGTGTGGTTGAAGAAATCATTGCATCTTTTGCAACTATGCCCCATACATCATCTGCCCTTGCCTTGTGGTTAGTGAAGTTAGATGCCATAATTGCTCCCTATTTGGACAGAGTCCATCCTCAGAAGAAGCAAGGAACCAGTAAGAGTTAAAGAATTTCTATATTATTAGAAATAATAAATCACATGCATGAGATACTTATTCAGGCTTTTCTAGTTTGTTTTGGTTGCAGTTTCACTTAGTTTAGATTTTTAGTCATCTGTTTGAAAATTGAGGTATGCCCAACAGTCTTCCGATTGTTGTTTTTTCCCTCTGCCCACTACCCACGTTTTCTTTTCACCTTTCTTAACAATTAGCTTCAGATATTTTGAAGATGGAAAATTATAACAGGCTGAAACCTCCTTTAAAATTGTCAACCTCCTAGTGTGTTATTCCCTTCTAGTGTGATTGTTTTTTTTTTTTACTTGGTTCTAAAAATGATTGACATGAAATATTCCTAGTTGCCAAATTGTTCTTTTGGTTGTTTGAAGCTAAAACTACGGTGATCATTGGGTGCCTTGTCCAAAATTTTAGGATAAAATATGTTTTTGGTTCCTCATTTTATCTAGATTTCTGTTTTTAATTTTATAAATTGCTGTGTTTTGTTTTTATTCTGACAGGTTAATTTTAATTGTTAAATGTTAATATAAAGATCAAAATTTGTGTTTGATTTTTTTTTTTAAGTTTGTATGCAGTTTTAACTACTACAAATTTTTTGTCAAACTAAAACTGTCAGAAATGTTACAAATAAAAAATCAAAACTTTTAGCGTTAGATTTTTTGAAACCACAAAAAAATGTTACAAAAATAAACATTTAGATTTCCAGAAAATTTAGTGGTTAATATACGTCAAAATATTAAAAAAAATTCAGAGTTTATACTCATCATGTCATTACTTAACAATTGAAATTAATTATGAAAGACAACAAAATAAAATACTTTATAAGGGACTAAAAATATATTTTATTCAAATTTTTATATAATGATTTGAATGTAGAGTTGAAGTTGATAGAAATTATGGTTTTAATTTTTATTATGAATATTAATATTCTTAATATTGTTGCCATTATGATTATAGTATAACTTAAACTCTCATGCTTAAGATTTTATTGACAATAAATTTTTTTATTTAAAATATGTTCTGCACTCCGCGTTTCCAGATTTGGTAACCACATTCAGTTTCAAACAATGTTAACACTTTTTTTGTAATTTTTTAAAATACAATTACTAAATTTTCAATATAAATTTAACCCGACAAATAACTATATTGATAGTTTGGTGTACGAAGTTTAAAAAACAAAACTTGAAAAACGCTAGAAGGAATAGGATTAAATTCACATGCAAAAAATAAAATAAAATTCTACTTACAACACAACGTATGTTTTATCTCACTAGATGAAGTTTCGATGAAGTTGGTTACATGAATCATACAGCACCATTAGGCTCAATTAAAAACCAAATTTTTAGGATATTATTCATAATGATATCCCTTTTAATAAGTTTTTCCAATGTTCTTGATCTTTCTACCTCTTTATGTGATGTGACCAACTGGTGCTTATAGTAGTCTTTTTTGCATGTACTCAAACTATGTTAATTGAATTTCAATAATCTTTTCTTCAATAAGTATTACGCTAATATCTCGTCGTATCTAAACGTTAAGTATTTTATTTTTTCTTATGTGGTCATGCATTTATTTTAACACAAACTTTTTTTTCCTTTTCTGTTTTATTTTTACACAATCTTTTCTTGGTCTTGGATTTATTTTAACACAATACCTCTGTGGCTCCTCTCTTTCAGGTCAACATGGTCCTTGGCAATAGGTATACTTACGTTTGTTTAAGTGATGCGAATATTGAAATTGAAATGAAGGAACTACCTGTTCCGCTCCTTGACGCCCGGATGGATTCATCTTTACTTGATCAGAGATTCATGTGTGGCTTCACCTGGTTCTGAAATTTTAGAATTACTACAATTTGGCCAAGGCAATACTGCAGATGTCAAAATCGTATATATACATAGGCAATCCTGTTGGTCAGATGTATAGATTTAGATTTTTTTCTATAAAAAAAAAACTGGGTAGCTCGAGTTTTTTGGTGCGTAATCCCACTTGGTTTTTACAAGGCCCACCATTTTTCTTGCTTCATGATGTTTGTGGTCTTCTCTTTCGAGAAATCAATTTTGTCGTTGTATCTTACAGAATAATATCGTACTGATTGGAAATAATTTCTATTATGAGAGGATTACAGAGTTTCAGGCTGTTTGTAAAGTGCATGTACAATTTGCTTTGCTTTAAAGACAGTAAAAATTAGAGCAAGCAAACTACCTACCTACCCTTCCAATAGTTTGACCTAGATCTAGTTTCATTGTTAGTAGGATAGTTTTATTATACATTATGTTACCTCCATTTTTATATAAATAATATATAAATAAGAAACAAATGGTAGTATTTTTTTAATTATAAAAAAATATGATTATTTATAAATATATTAAATTTTTTTGTATTTCTAATATACTGTAAAGTCTAAGAATGTATATAAAATATTTATCAATATTCGAGATTATATTAAAAAGATCATGTTTAGTTTCATTTAAAACAAGATAACGTTAGTACGCAACAAATAATTTAAATTAACTGAAAAATAAACAAGAAAAAAATTCATAAAAATATTAAATAAAAGATGTTAAACAATTTATCAAATATTATGAAAATAACTAAATATTTTTAATAAAATTTTAAATGAATAATAATTTTTTTATTGAATTCAAATTTATGTTGACTGCTAGTACAATAGTCCTAATTCATTACATGAGGCTAATTATATAGAAAACGTTATTTATTTTGTTTAAAAAAACTAAAATTTTAGTAATATTATTCATTATGAGATCTCTGTTTATCATTTTCTTTAATATCATTTTTAACCCTCCTCAACTCTTCACATGACAATTATTCATATTGATATTTCTTGAGGCCTTCAAAGTGTTTTTTTTTTTATTAACATCATTTTTTTAAATATCAAAATTTCATTAAAAAATTTATATATCTTATCGTACAAATATCAAACATCAATAGAAATATGATTCAACAACTTTATTATTATACATTTTCTTAACAATATTTTTAACTTCTCCAATCCCAACTCTATTAATAAATCAAATTTCATTCATTTTTTTAGATTTCAAATCCTTTCATATTAGAAATTAATCGATGTCTATTATTAAAAAACTTATGAAAATAATTCTCCTTTATCTCTTATATTGTGTGATTAAAACTTCTCCTTCTTCATCCTTTTTTTACAAGGTCAATTCATCCTTAAAATACATCTTGATTACCTTTCTTTATTTTTGCCAATGTTATATATTTTACATTTTCCTATTTTTATAAGATCTTTATAATACTCTTAAAAAATTATAAATCACGGTTTACTCATTTTTCTTGTTTCATTCACCAAAAATTTCAGCATTATTACACCATATAAAATTTTAAGGTATTCTCTTTTGATTCTTAATTTATTTTAAACTAATTTTCGTTCCATTACCAAAATTTCTTATTCTCTCGATACAAAACCTCCTAATTCATCCAATATTTCTCTAACAACATTCCTTCTCGTTTTAGAAATTTCATCCCATGAAATTAGCACTACCATATGACTCTCAATTACCTTTTCTCCAATAGTTTCAGAAAGAAAAGGTACAAGGAGAACGCTTAGTTGTTGTAATATAAGATTATTTGATCGGTTGACGTAGATGCAGCACTTTACCTCTTTACCCTTGCAGAATTGGATTCACCACGATGCCCTGTTTCTTTTCCATCATTTAAAAAGGGCATGCTATTCATAAATGCTCTCCAACTACGTGAATAGATGAACATGATTCCCAATGCAATAATTTCAAGTTCTTTAATATGCCCATGATTCATGAACCATGGTACAAAGACCAAGTCAACTGCAAATACTGAAACCGAAATGTGGCTAATATTAATGTAGATTGACATATATATTACAATCCTTGCTGCATTAAGAAGAAAAGTCGGCGTGTGTGATCCTAAAGTAGATAGTTAACAAAGTAAAAGCCATTACATTTAAAACAACACAAAAGCAAAAGCAGAACATCAATAATTTTTTTGAATAGTTTTGATATTTCTCTATTAAAGCCTACGGATATAATGCCCAGAAGAATATATGTCCCAAGTCAATAAAACATCAACATCTGCCAACGTGAGCTTTAGACAGTCTGCTTCCTCATTTTCAAAATGGAACCCAGAAACGGAAAGGATGAAAGGAGCCATCAGAATATTAGTGCAACTGCCTCACTATAACACTGCAAAATATCTGCGGCACAAGCAGACTGGTACTTCTAAGAAAATTTTATCAAATACTCGATATTAATTGAATTAAAATATATTACAAGCACTTTTTCTTCCCATTCTTAGAAAAAATAATCACAAAAAGCAACACTATATTAATATATGATTAAAAATATAATCTAGATTTAGACTACCTATGACAATTTTTCTCTAACAAATGACTCAGCCAAACATGATACTAAGCTGCTTGATATGGTGAATTTTGAAGGACCAAACCACTACCGAGTTTCATCCTTTAGCCTAGTCAAATATATTTTACCTATATCAGCAATCATTAAATATTAAGCAATCTATAGTAAGTCCACACTAAGAAACAAATTTTTTTAAATAAAAAACTTAAATGATTTGGAAATTTTTATGATCAAATTAATTAATGAAATGCTCACTGCTAAGAACTTGGAACAGACCTTTCAAAACTGAACATGAATGAAGTTTACCTGGAAGTGTACCCAAACTCAAACATCTATGTTGAAAATAGTTTCCTGTTCCTTGTTCGTACTGATGATATTGAGACTAATGTTGATGCATTGAGATTCCGGAATTTTACTACTGGGAAAGGCATTTCTGTAAGCAATTACAATTTGAATTTAAAAAATATTAGGCAAATAAAAATAAAAGAATATTTGGTTGCCAAATGCCTCCCTATTCTTAACATTGCAGAGCAAAATGCTAAAACATTAGATGAATGGATACAAGCATGACTTTGTTAATAGTAATTAACACCACATTACATGCCTAGGGTCAGTAACTTTCTTTGCACAGAAAAGTACGAAATCTTGTTGCCCCAGAAGCATGCTTTGTTCTAAGGCAGGTTAAGTAATTAAAATGAAATTATATCCAGTTTCTACAAAGATAATGTTCAACTATATCTTCCAAGTTCCAGCAGCGAAACAATCAAATTTCCCAAACTCATCCTTATGGAAGAAAGTTGCATTAGATGCAACTGCTGAATGCCAGCCATGCAGTACTGTCATCAGGGCATGGGAGCAACTGAGCAAGAACTAAAATCAAACAAGAATGAATAAAGGTTTCAGATTAACATGAAACTTAAATATGTTTTTGGTCCCCAATAAATATCCAAATTTTGTTTTTGGTCCTTAATAATTTTGTTAACTTTTTGGTCTCTAATAAATTTTTTACATTGTTTTTGGTTCCCAAATTTGTTTAGATAACACTTTTAAAAATGATTTAGATAATATTTTAGGGACCAGAAACAAAATAAAAATTTATTAATAACCAAAAAGTTAACAAGAATTCATTAGAAACCAAAAATTAAATTTGGATATTTATCATGGACCAAAAACATTTAAGCCAAAATAAAATATATTTATGACCAGTCCAAATGAGTACACCTTATGATGTCTCTCAGTACTACCGTTAAGAAAATTTTGTTAATTTCACCTAATTATATATACTGTCATTTCACCTAATTGTGTTCTTGAAAGGGATACTGATGCAAATATTTATAACATGAAAGTGAACTTAAACTGAAACAGCCACAGGAAGTTCACACTAAAGTCAGAAAAGATACCTGTACTAGCTGTATAATATTATGTTAAAGCGGAGACTGTTTCATATCCCTCTGCCTCAATAGCTTCTACCATTGATATGTCGCCTGTCCTTGTAATTTTCCCTTTGTCCTGATTTTTTTAAGAAAAAGAAAGGTCCATTCATGTTATTTCACACAGCATAGACATAATTGATATACACACTCAATCTCTCATATACTGTCTAGAACTGCTTTCTAATAAAGATAAACAATATTCTATCAGAAGGCGGCCAAATGTGTATACATATACAGAAATGAGGTGACATCAACAAAGACCATTACACTATAGCCCAGCTTGAAAAAACTTCTTCAGAAGTTCTTAATACATGTAGGAGAACAAATAGGGAGGTAAAATGAATTAAACTTCTTTCATAAATTAAAATCAAGTATGTCTTTTAGCTTTTGGAAAAGTTCGAGGAGAGAGCAAGTTTGTGTCAACTACTTTCTTTAAGAAATCTACTTCGTC
The DNA here is from genome assembly GCA_026544285.1 of Pachyrhizus erosus. Lineage (NCBI taxonomy): Eukaryota > Viridiplantae > Streptophyta > Magnoliopsida > Fabales > Fabaceae > Pachyrhizus > Pachyrhizus erosus. The sequence goes on along the minus strand of JAMLFT010001987.1, from coordinate 4,255 downwards.
AAGATCATCCTTCATCTGAAATTTGGGATTCTGTCTGCTCATGTCTACACATTCTTTGGACCATTTCTCCCCAACTTGTAAACTCAAGCAAGCTGCAACTCAAATATTTAATAACACACTCCAAACCACCAAAATGTCCCAGAGATCAAAACCATATAACAAAATATTCTCTTAACAATATTGATAGATGTCATAGCATGCTATAACAGCGCTATAGCGGCTTTAGCTGCTATATGCACTGCCATAGATTGCACTTTACTTTCACAGCACTATAGCAATGCCTCATGTCTCTCCTCTCCTACCTTGCAACTACTGTACAACCCCTGCTGGCAACCCAAGATGCAGCTTTTTTAAAATCTATTGTTCTCAATCTCAGTTCCCAGTTTTCTCTTGTAATCTTGTTTTCATTGTTCTCTTATTCTGATCCATCTCCGTCTTCTGTGTTTTTGTCACATTACTGAGTTCTTTTTTCTGTTTTCCCTTGTTCTCTCTGTTCCATCAGTTTATGTTCTCTGTTTATTGTCTCTCTAGTTCGAGTCTGAGTTATTGCCATCTATTGTCCAAGGACCCAAACCAATTCACTCCTTTTTTCTCTCTCTTTGGTTGGCATCCTTTGTTTCAATTCACTTGTATGTTTTCTTAAAAGCTAAGACCTATAACTTTTTGTTGTTGACTATGAACATGTTAAGATATTTTAGTATTTTTTTTTTTTTGAGAATTTATATATATTTGGTATGACTTATATATGGTTTGTTTGGATAAGTTTATCTAGAAGAAGAAAATAAAATGCAAAAATGGAAATAAGTTTTTTTGTAAGCTAAAATTAGTTTATGTATGAGTTAATTTGTAGAAACTCTCTCATATAACTTCTCTCAAAAATGAGTTTTAACTTCCGTAAGCTAATTTTAACTTGTAGAGAAATTCTTTTCATTTTTTCTTCTTTTAAAAGTACTTTTGGATAAGCTTATTTAAACAGACCCATAAAATGTAAAATTTTTCAAAGTAATGATTATCCTGCTATGTCCTATATTGCTTTAGTATTTTTGGATGTAATCAATAATGAAAAGTGAAAACCCATGTATCATATTCCAAGTCCAAAACTGACATCAATATTGAAGATGAGTAGTAAGTCATAAGTTACCATAATATGGACATGCGTAGGATTCAAAAGATCCAGAATCCGTCTATAATGAGTTATCATCAACAAAGAATTTTCTGGGGTGAGAATCCGTTTAACTGCATTGGCAACATCCCTAAGCGCATCAACATCCAACCCAGAATCAATTTCATCCAAAATAGCCAAATCTGCCCCCAAAACTGCCAGCTGCAATATTTCATTGCGCTTGCGTTCACCGCCACTAAACCCTTCGTTCACATTCCTATTGAGAAAGTCAGGTTTCATGTTAACAAGCTGAAGCTTCTCCATCAGGTAAGAAAAACACTGCACCAAAAAATAATCGCAATCAAAGCATATAACAACGACAAACGAACTCATAACATTCTGTGAGTTAAAATCAAGTTATGCACTTAAACTTTTATAATACCTCGAGAGGGCCAAGCTCAGGTAGACCAAGTTTTTTTCTTCGAGCATTGTAGGCCATGACAAGAAACTCATCATTGGAAACACCGGGGATTTCAACAGGGGATTGGAAACTCATGAAGAGACCCGCGAGAGACCTTTCTTCAGGTTCCATTTCAAGCAAATTCTCCCCTTTAAACACAACACTACCTGCAGTTACTTCATAATCCGGGTGCCCAACAAGAACCTGCATGTAGTTCAATTACCATCGTCACATTTCAACACTGAAAGTTTATTTATTTATTTATTTCATTTCAATTGAATGAAAGAGGGGTAGGGTAAGTGAGTGAATGACCTTGGCGAAAGTGCTTTTGCCAGAACCGTTTTTTCCCATTATGGCGTGGACTTCTCCTTGGTTGACGGTGAGGTTAACGCCGTGGAGAATGTCGACGTTGGATTCGACAATCTTGGCCTTGAGGTCATTTACTTGGAGGAGGGGAGTGGCGGCGGTGGCGACGCAAACGCCGAGGTTAACGCGGCGGAGCGTGGGGAAAGTGGGTTTTGGGGATGGTAGGAGAGGCTTAACGGTCGGAAAACAGTTGGTAGGTATGGATAAAGCCATCACTTCACTGAAACGCAGGCAATCAAACTTGCCGATCCCTTTTACAACCCTATTCCTTCTTCTTCTATGCTTTTTTTTTTTTTTTTTTTTTATTTCACACCAACATCGGTCTAAATAAAAATTTTAAATTAATCACCCAATGCCTACATTAATTGGTGTGGACATTATTTTTGTTTAATTATTGATTATTGATATCGAGTTTGAGTCAAATCTTAGATATATAGTTACTGTATTAAATAATAAGAGAAACAGTTTTATTCATTATATTAATTTTACTAATTTAAATATAATTGTCTCTAATGGTCTATATCGATTCATTTTAATTTGTCAAATTATTTTTTCAAATTTCAATTGTGTTTTAAAATATTTTTTTATGCGAAGTATTATTAATTTTGTTAACAAAATTTTTTTATTAAAAATTTAATTAGTTATTTTTAATAAAATATTATTTTCAGTTATGTTTTTTTCACCTACTTCTTAAATTTAAAATCATGTTTGTGAAATTCAACTTAATTTCGGTCATATAAATGTAATGTTAGTCTTTAAAATGTTTTTTTTTTGGAGATTTAACATGTATTTGTAAAATGCTTAAAATAAATTGTATTTTTATATCACATGTGCAATAGGTAAATTCTTTATTAACTAAATTTTTTTAAATTCAATTCTTCTTAAACTAATCAGCAACTTGATCAACTTGAGCCGCTCAATAAGATTTAGAAATATAAAGCGGATCCACTCAGCTTAGATTAATAGTGTATTTGGAAATTGTTGAAAACGAAAGAATACGTTTAAAATGTAACAACTATAATAATTAATATATGAAAATTATATCTAAAATATAGAAAATCACATTTAAAACATAAAGCTAAACATATTATTAGACACGGAACTAAGAAGAGAGAGAGGAGCTACGGAAGCAGGAAAAAGAATGAAAAACAAGAAAGTCCATGAAACGAGCAAAATAAAACATATAATATAGGCTCCATGCTATATCATTTTATAAAATTAATCGTGTAATTCATGTATGTGGTTTGGAGAGTGTTCACCAATATGATATTCATCCATTCAACTCAAATATTTTAAAATGAGTTTTGTAAATATTTGAGTCAGACTCAATTTAATTTATTATTTTTTAATTTAATATTTAATTTTGATGTTGAATCCATAAATATCCAATCTAATATATTAATGCGACATAATTTTAATCTATTATTTATATATATTTTATAAAAAATAAAAAAAATGAGTAAAAATACATACTAATTACAATTATATGACTACTAAAATAAACATATATTACAAGATATAACAATTACATTAATTAATATTAATTGTTTTAAATTAATCAAATGATAACATTATTTAGATATAAAAATTAACATATTTTTTAGTAAAATTTTTATATTTATTTAAATTTAAAGATATTTAAAATTTTAAAATAAATTAAAATATATAATTTTTCTTTTTATAATCATGTAGTATCTTCAAAATTATATGTGAATTTTTTATTTATAATATAATTATTTAAATGACACATCAAAATGTCATTTAAAAATAATAATAAAAAGATTAATATTTTTAAAATTATAATTTTTTTTATTGGTTGTTCGAGTTCAACCCACTATTCATCTAATTAATTCAATTTATATTTAATAAATACATTCCACAATTTCAACTTTATCAAATACAAATTATTTTGATTGAATTGAATAATATGTTATATTTTTATAATATCATATCATTTTCATTACTTTAAATAATTTAATTACTTTTTTTTTTCTCAAAGAAACTATTTTAAATATTTTTTAAAATGAATATCACCATCTACTTCTAAAATATATTTCATATTGTATTAAAGTACAAGTGAGATTTAAAAAGTAAAAAACAACAGCTGCTATATTAAATAATTAATTATTTTCTGAGTTGTGTTTGATCTCGTTATTTAGAATTACATTAAAATATTAATTAGTGAAATTTTAAATAAATATTTACATATTTTAGTCTGGGTTAAAAAATTGATTCTAAATTTATAATTGGTTTTAAATTATTTATTTTATTTTTTCCAATTTATCATTTTAATCATCTTCAGTTTTAACTTGAATTTAAATATTTTT
>JAMLFT010001986.1:0-27746 GCA_026544285.1 Pachyrhizus erosus | reverse complement strand
CCAGAAGAACAACATAATATTGGTTAGAAAAAGAGTACATTATATTCATTACTTTTGAAGTTTAACAAAACTATACAAATATTTTATGTTTCTTTTATCATTATAATAACCTAAATTGTAAGACATAAGAAGATGTTAATGTAATATAATTACAAGAATGTTATTGTAATATAAAAAAAGTATTAATATGTATTTTTCAAAAATTATGGATGCTAGTATAAAAATAAAGAACAATATGGGGTGTTTATGTAATTTTATAGAATCTCAAGAGTAGTTCATGTAATTTACTCTTGGAAAAAGATTGGTAGACATCAATTTCTTGTTAATATCTAGAATGAAAGAATAGTATTACAAAAACTTTAAATGTATTATCTCTTGGAATTGCAAGAATCATATTCGTGGGTAATAAATGTGTAAGGAAGATAAAGACAAAAAATTAAATAAGTACTAATAGTATGAATAACACAAAAGACATCACTATATCATATATCTCTTTATTAGATATACATATTTTATTGTTTCTTTGTACAATGCATTTTTATACCAACAATGATGTTTAACACTTAAATAAGTTCAAACGAATAATAAATAAAGATTTTATGGTTTATTATCATTTTGGTCTTTAATTATTTTTGAATTTATGCTTTTAGTTTCTAATCTATGGATAATAGTCCTTCTCAAGTTGTAAGATGTTCACATCACTTTCAACTTGGGACGAACAATACAAGTGTATATAAAATAAAAATAGATTATAATAAAAAAAGTTTTTAAATATTTTGGATAAAGGTATACAATGACTAAAATCATCAAAATTTTAACCACCTAATAAAGGTAAAAGCTATCAAAGCTTAAAAATCAAGAGCAAAAGCCAAATGTGGCACCTAACTACTCAAGACAAATGTTAGAATAAAATCTTAATTTTGAACCAAGATATAAGGCATAAACTAAAACCATCAAAGTTAAACAGGTAAAAGTTTAACCATTAACTAAAAGACACAAGTCAAGGCTTAGATACTTAACAAAAACATATATGCTTAACTGCCAAAGAAAGGCAAAAGCTTAAATCTAGCCAAATGATGCTAAATAATATTGGAAAAAAATAATCAAATAAGAAAATAACCAAATACTTGTGTGTATAAGTATATTCAAGCATAACATAGTGAAAACAAATAATGATTATTCACATTTCTTTTAGAACCAATCCATCCAAGCATAACAATACTAATCAGAAGATAGGAACCTTAAATACACAAAAGCAAGTCACCATAAATGTTATGTCAATAGCCTTTATGAAAGTATATTATAACTTAAACTAAGGTAGTCAACGAATTAACAATATGAACTTATAAGAACCTTTAGCTAGTAACAATGTAGATTTCTAACTAACATTTTGAATTATCAATGAATACCAACCAGTGGTGACCAAATCATAATTAATAATTTCAATAGGAAGATTCCCAATCCATAAGGCATAATGTGAAGTCCTTGGATAATAAAAACATAAATTAATTCAATAATCAAACTCATATTCTATCTATATATAGTATATAGGCTAGATTTATCTAGATAATATCAAAATAGTTTCAAAAATTATTGCCACCATTGGTTTGTGGATGTAGCAGACAAGACACTATGCCCCTAGTTTTTCCCATTCAATTAATAATTTGTGACAATGATTTCCAGTTTATAAGTAAATAAGATTAAATTAATGAATGAGAAAGCCCAAGCTAAAAGCGGTTTATGTCTAAGTTCTCTTGTGCATTTGGACGCTAGAGGTTTTGTATAATGATTGAAAAGAAAAAATATAAAAAAATTGAAAGTGAAAGAAAGATGTAACAGAACAAGATTCTTAAATTGGATTTTCTTGGGAAAATAAAATGGAAAAGAAAATAAATAAGATAAAAGAAAAAGATATGGACAAAGCAATGGAAAAAGGCTTAGAGTAGATGTTAGGGCTCTAATACCATATTAGAAAACATGGTTCAATAAAATGAAATTTGTCAATAAAATAAGTAAAGGATAGTATAAAGCGATTACATGAAGCTTTTATATAGGCTAACATATTAGTAACCATCTACTAACAAGCTCTTAAATAATTCTTAACTAATTACATCTTTAATAATAAACCTTCTTAAAACAACAATAACTCCAATTAGATTCAAACTTCTACTTTTGAAAAGCATCATTTTTATGACTATATAAATATGGTATATTTGGTATGCAAATTGATTTTTTATGTATTCATATACTAATGTTAAAAATAGAATCCATATAAATAAATAATTTCTAAAAAAAAATTCCTCCACAACACATCTTACTACTTTTCTCTAGTCAAGTTAATGTCAGGTGAGGAAAACATTCTCAGTGTCTTTTGTGGCACCATACTTGAATGCTCTCTTCATTGGATCACCAATTGATGCCCCACCATTACCTTCCACCTCATCTACATTGAACCATGAAGACCCACCAGCCTAACTATTAACAAAATAGAACATAAACAATCTAAATTAATTACAATAAGAGCAACACTACCAATAATCTTCCCACCCTACTGCTAACCCCATCATGATTCGACTTATCAAGAACTATAACAAGCCATAAACCACTCTAATCATTCACCTTTGGACTAAATCAAAACCCAAACTAACTCATGTACTATTGACAAACTACACTTACATGTTGAACATTACTCACCATCGTCTATGAAGGCATGAACTAAGTCTCATAACAAAACCTAGAAAAAAAATACTTCAACTATGATGTAATGAAAACATGCATGTGTATGGGTGTGATTGTTGTTACATTATGATATTGGTTAGAGGATGGTCACAACTTATCTTGAGGGCATATAGGGTTTGTTTTAATGAACTCATGACTTAATAGAGAGAAAATGTTAGACATGAACAAATGGTAGGAGAAAAATTAGAAGACAAAAATAAACTTTTAATATTAATATTCTATTTTAAAATTTATATCCAACAAATATTAAAATTTGGGCATTGATATGTTGACTTTAGGTGTTGTATCTTAAACAAAACTCTAAACAAAACACTTTCTTTATAAACAATTAATCACTAAAAAAAAAAAACTATCTTAAGATCAAATATAAAATATATGTTTGTATTAACTTATTTTTGAAATTTTATATATTTTTTAAACTTTTAAAGTAAAGTAGGAATTGTTTTAAAAAATTAAAATAAATATAAACGGTAGGAAAGTAGTTATAAGATAATTTTACTGCTAATTGACAAATTTTCCCAAATTTATTTTACATGATCATTTTGCTTGAAATTTTATTAATGAATATTTTAAGATTGCAAATTAAAACATGGTGTATTAACAACTTGAAAAGTATTAAATAATTTTTATAGCTCCAATACAATAAACATTTATTATTAGGTTAAATATGTTTTTGGTCCCTAACAAATGATCGAATTTTGCTTTTGGTCCTTGATAATTTTTTTTGAAGTTTTTGGTCCTTAATAAATTTAAATTTTTTCAGTCCTCACTATCAGCAGACTATTGTTAAAAACTAAGTTGTCAATTAATTGACATGTTTGACAATGTTCATTCAAGTAAAAACTCAATATTTTAACAATTCTATTAATGCAGGTGAATTCAAAAATAGAAATTAATGAAAAAATTAACTTAACAATAAGATGTTAACGAGGACTAAAAACAAAATTTTAAGTTTATCAAAGACCAAAAACCTTAATTTTTTTTATCATGGACCAAGAATAAAATTCAACTATTTATGAAGGACTAAATACATATTTAAGCCTTTATTTTTAATGTAAATTTGGTATTTGTATTTTATTAATGAATAATATTTTCCATTTTCTTTTAATGAGGTTCATTTAGGCAAATCATATGATCAAGTGGATTGAAATTTTATACAAATACTTTTGCAAAATTTTGAGTTTCATGAGCAAGTTAAATTAATTACTTGAGGAGTAAGTTGCTTTGGCCATTTTATGGAACACTTCTAAATTAGAGAATTTCATCACTTAGAGATCTGCACAAAAGATATCAAATACCACTTTATTAATTTACTTCATGTATGATGAAACTTGCTTCTTTGTTGAAATAAGATGGATGGAGGTCTTTAGCAACCAATTCATGTGTTAAGAGAAGGTCGAGGAATTATGCATATTCTTTTTGAAGACAATGTTGTTTTATTTTGTAAAGCTGCTAACTTTTAAATGAAATTGATTAATTTTATTTTTCAATGGTTTTACTAAGCTTCTAGATTAAAGGTAAACTTTGACAAATCTAGAATGAAGTGCTCTCCCAAGGTGACAAAGAAAAAGAAGCAAAACTTGTCAAACATCATACTAAAGATTTACATATGAAAGTCCAAACTTCTTAGCAAAGTCATCATAATTTACTTAATTAAGTCAATCATTGGATCAAAATTATACATAGGTTATGTGGTTTCCACATTATTGTATAACAAAAAAAATGTGGAAATAAAGCTCAAAGCATTTTTAGTTAGGATAAATTACCTTGCTAAAAGAATTTTGTGGTCTTGGCAAACATCATTCCTATGATTCAAATATTTCATTACTAGAAAAACTAGCTTGGTTTAAATACACAAACCTTATAAATAATGAGTTTTTGTGTTATTTATTAACAAAGTATCTAAAGGACACATTAATGTTTATTTACCAAGATGCAATGAGTAGGTCATTTGTAGAGACAAAGCTAGTTCTAAATTATAGAAGGGATCGAACATAAAAAGTTATATGAATCAAATTTAAAACAAATATTATAATGGTATATTAAAAAAATATTAATTATATTAAAAATTTATAAAATGTATATATAGATATATCTAGTTATGAAATATATTAAACATTAGAAAAATTACAAATTTCAACGATCAATTTCATATGTTACTAAGAACTTTCATGAATTTATAATAAAAAATATCTATATCAACCATAAATTTTTGAAAAGAATGTCTTATTTTTTATGTTATAAAAATATATTAAATAAAAATAGATTATGTTTCTGACTGAATTACCTTTTTACAACAACATCATATATTATGTACTATCAATTATGTTTTTTCAAATTTACAAATGACATACTTAGACTAGTACGATTAAACCTAGAAAATGTTGAAGTCTCATTAACATTTTCAAGAAGAACAAAGACAAGACTAGAAAAAATACAAAGAACAATGTAATAAGAGAGAATATTTATTAGTGTATCTCAATATTTAAACTATCAGTATCTTATATATCTTTTATACCTATATATATATATATATAATGTTTGTTAGCTTACTTTATTAACCAAGGGCTGTTTTTTCAGAATTGCCACAAGTTAATGGATAGTCTTTAATTATCAAATTAATTATAATTGAATCAATATAAAAAGAATGGTAATAAATTATTTAATTATAAATGCAATCTTTAATAGCATTTTAAAAAAACAATAACAAATTATAAAAAAAAAAGACTACTAAAAAATGACACTTAAATAGTTTTTCTAAAAAAGATAGAATGCAATTATGTCCACCATGAAGGAAGATAAATTAAAATATATGTCTAAAAAGAAAAGAAATATAATTATCAAAAAAATAAAGATTGTAAAAGAAAAATAAAATAATTTATCAAAACATAAAAAAATAACACTTAAATATAATCACATATACAATCTACAATTAGGCTCAAAATACAAAAAATACTTTAATATTAAAATGCTATACATAATATAAATTGTGAAATAAAAATTTGTAACAAAAAAAAAACATCTACAATATAAACATAGTCGTGGTCATCTGTTTGGAGGAGCATCCAAAGTTCCTTTATCAAATTTGTGAATGATTTTCCTTAAGCCTAGGTGAAGGAAACTCTTATTTGTGGTATTATCATTAGATTGGGTGGTGTCCTTTGTGGCATGTTAATTTTATACAAATTGTAGATAAGGGTGTTCAAATGGGCATGACTCGAAGGATAACTGAATTAAAGTCGTACATAGGTTGGATTGGGTTGTCAAAATTTTGGCCCGAATTTATGTTGAACTAGCTTAACCTAACTCATTTTTATATTAGCATGTGACGAGTTGGGCCAACCTAGTGACTCAATTTTTTGTTAGATCAAATTATGATAACACCCCTTGTATTTTACACAAATTATATTTAACATCACTTTTTTATTATTCCTACACTAGTCTCTCTCAATATTTGAAAATATTATATTTTTCACCTTTTATATACTACATTAACCTCCCTCAATGTTTGAAAACATTAAATTAACACCCTTTTATATATTGCACTAACACCCAGTGCAACAGATATCAATGTAATGGTTAAACAAGTAGGAGATGTTTGATTACTTTGACAAACCTTTAGGGGTGTTATTGTAATTTGCTTTTTTTTTTTGTTAAAACTAGTAAATTTGTAAATGATAATTTAATACAACATGTGTTGATGATTTGTGATTTCGATGACATAAAAAGTTATAATTTTAGTATACCAATATTTGTATTGAGATATGTTAGTAGGGATACATTTAAACGAACAAAAAAGACTGTGTTTCTTAAACTCAGACATATAAAAATGAGCTAATATGATAAGTCTCTAAAGCGCTAAAAATGTTGTATATGTCTAGTTGATATTTTCAGAAATATATGTCCTAAGTCTTTGACAAAATTTAGTATGTCCAAAGACGTATGTTTTCGAAAATATGTCCAAAGCAACCTATGTGTCTAATACATTAGGCGAATAAACAAACATCATACTTGTTTTGTACTTTCACATTTATTATGTCTGAATCAATTTTACATGTTTTTGGATGCTTAAGATAACCATAGTCACAATTTACTTCTTATTCTATCCTTATTTTTTCTCTAATGTTTAAGTTCAAAACAACATTTAATGAAAATAACAAACTTAATGAAGATAAACAGACTTTTAAATTAAATTGAATCTCAAGCCTCAAAGTTTGTCTACAAAATAAATTAAAGTAGGAATGTTCAAAAGAATAGTTGATTTGTCAAAGCTCATAAAGTTAAAAAGTGGAAAAAAAAATAAAGGACAAAGTATATTCTCTCTCCTCTAACAATAGTTGAACACCTACAATACGAAGACGTGAAGAAGGGTCATGCATTTATTACAAAACAGAATAGGAAAAAGAAAGAAGAATGTTGAGTCACAATGAATGTCTATTCTCTCTATCAATAAATCTCAATACATGAAGACCTTGAGCAAGTGACAAAACAACAAAGAAATAGCTAGAAACTCTTGGACAAACTCTGCCTTAAGCTCTCGCACGTCTTGTGTTCTTAAATCTCTTCTTAAAATTTTGCTTTATAAATCTTTCATATCCTTAGCTTTACTAAAATTGTAGTATGCATTAAACCTTCATATCCTCACGCTATGAGTTATTGTATATTTTAAAGATTTGTGAAGGTAAAGAGTGACGTAGTGTAAAAAATACTTGTGATAACTTAATCAAGTGATTAAGTATTATATCCAGAAGTGACAGTAAAAGAATACTTGTGTATAACTAAGAGTTGTTGAGTCAATACTTGTTTTGCAATCGAGTTTTATTCCTCATTGTTTATCCGTCTAAATTTATAAAATTATTTTTTATCTTTTTTATACATCTTTTCTAAACGTTTACGAAAAGCTTGTGAAAACCGCACACACACACACACTATTAAACCCCTTTTAATGTGTTTACTAACCCTTCAGTTACTATAATAGCTTGACCTTTGTTGGTTAAACATCTAACAATGCAATGAAAAAACAATCCTAAGATGGAGAATGAAAGACACACAACCAATAGCCCTCTTATGTTCAAAGGAGTCAACTACGACTATTAGAAGCACAAGATGATAGCCTATCTTGAGTCATGTCATATTGACATGATGAATGTAATAGAAATAGAAGACTATATTCCTTTAAATGCTAACGTGATTTCCATTCACAAGAGTGACTGGATAGAGGATCAAAAGACTAAATTCTTGCTTAACTCCAAATTAAGAAACTCTTTACTATGTGTTTTGTTTGAAAAGGAGTATTCCAAAGTTAGTGGCTTTAGCAGTGTGAAACGAATATGATATGTTCTTGTTATTACATGTGAAGACACTAACACTATAAAAAGGAACAAGCTCATCTTACTTGTTAGAAAATATGAGCTTTTCAAGATAACTCTAAATGAGTTTATAGCTCTTAGCAAACATTGTAATAATTTTGATCATATTGATAAAATTCTCAAAAGCTTGCTTAAAAGGTAGACACCATAAGTCACTATTGTTTGAATGTCTAAAAATTTGGAACAAATCTCACTAGATGAGCTAATGGGAATCCTAAGGATCCTTGAGATAGAGCTAGATCATGATAAAGGAAAGAATGATAAGTATATTACTTTTTCAGCATAGAAAACTAGGATGACGGTCTCCTTGAATAATCAAGGCTATAGTGACAAATAAATCCATCATTGAGCAAAGTGAGGAGGAAAACTCTAAAGATGAAAAAATTTCCTTCGCATCAAGGAAGGTTCACTCCATGCAGATGAAGAAAAGAGGATATCAATGGAGGAATTATTCCAAGAAGTTCTCCAAAGAAACAAGTGACAAAATACTCATAGTTTGTTGTGAGTGTAAGAACCTAGTAACTTCAAGTTTGAGTGTCATCAACTCTCCAAGGAGGAAGAAAAGAAAACCTTATTTAAGAAGAAGAAAAAAAGGATGATGACAACCTAGGAGGACCTTGATGAAGATATGTTTGACGAGCAAGGAGATGAGGAAGCCAACATGTGCCTCATGACAGACATCTCTCCAAATGAGTCCAACTTTGAAGGAAAGGAAGAAAATAAGGTAGACTTTTCTGACCTAGAATCTTTAAGGGAAGCATATCATGAACTTCTTTCCAGTTCATCTATTCTTTCTAAAGCTTACAAAGATTTAAAGGAAAAGTTTTCTATACTTTATAAACATCTGGAAGCTTTTATTTTAAAAAATAAGGCTTTAGAGGAAGAAAAGGTCAAACTTGAAAAAGGTTCTTCATCAAAAATAGACTAAAAAAATGTTGAAAAACTTCAAGCTAAAATTAAGGATTTGAAGGAGAATCTCTCCAAGTTTGTAAAGGATAATGAGAATCCATTAAAGTTTCTAAGATATTCCAAGCATCCCTATGATAAATCAGGCCTTGAATATGAGAAAGAAAAAAACATTCAGAATAAGCGTGCTCTTTTATGTTATTATTCTGACAAACTTGGGCATATGACGTTAAAATGCAAACCTGCCTAAAATAGAAAATTCCAAAACTTCTAGACCTAAAAAGAAAAGACTCCAGTCCATTAGGGTACCTAAGTAAAAAATTATTCTTGTTTTAGATATGCTTAACAATACAAAGAAAACTCTCATATTAGTACTTGGACAATGGGTGCTCATGACACATGACGAGAGAAAATTGTATGTTCTTAAGCCTCAAGGCCAGGACTAGTGGAATAGTCACCTTTGGTGGGAATTAGAAAGGAAGGATAGTGAGAGTAGGTAAGCCCTCATATATTTCTATTGATAATATTCTTCTTGTTAAGGGACTAAGACACAATCTACTAAGCATAAGTTAATTGTGTAATAGTGGACTTGATGTTTTGTTCAATAAGGATTTATGTATAGTCAAAAATAAGGATGAGACTACCTTGTTTAGTACTTAGAGAAAGAATAATCTTTACAAGATTAAACTAGAAGAACTAAAAAATGAAAATGTGTCATGCATAATATTCATCAAAGATTAGAATTAGACATGACACAAGAGACTTGGGCATGTAAACTAGAGGTTAATCTCCAAACTGAAAAAGCATAACCACATAAGAGGTCTTACAAATTTGTCGTATAAAGGGGATCATATTTGTGAAGCATGTTAAAAAGGTAAACAAGTAAAAACTTCTTTCCAAAGCAAAAACTTTGTTTTCACTTATTGACTACTAGAGCTACTACACATTAATCTATTTAATCCCACTAGAATTACTTTTGTAAGTGATAAAACAGATGGTCTCGTTGTTGTGGATAACTATTCTAGATGGACATGTGTTATGTTTCTAGCTTATAAGGACAAAAATTTTCAAACCTTGAGTATATTTTGTAACAGGGTTCAAAATGAAAAAGACATATGTATTGCTTCAATCAAAAGTGATCATGGAGGAGAGTTTGAAAACAAAAGTTTTCTTAAGTTTTGTGAAGACAATAAAAATTCTTACAACTTTTGTATGTCAAGAACACCTCAATAAAATGGTGTGGTAGAGAGAAAAAACTTGTCATTGCAAGAAATGGCTAAAATCATGTTGAACGATAACTCAACTCCTAAGCACATTCGGGCTAAAGCAATGAATAATGCATGTTATTTACTAAATAAAATATACATTTGAACTATCTTGAAAAAAGATCCATATGAATTGTGGAAGGGGCAAAAACCTAACATATCTTATTTTCATCCCTTTCGATATGGATGTTACATTTTGAACACTAAAGATAATTTTATTAAGTTTAATTTAACTGTGACGAAGGAATTCTCTTGGGATATTATGAAACATCTAAGGCTTATAGAGTCTACAACTCTCAAACATTAGTAGTTGAAGAAGTCATCCATGTGAGATTTAATGACATTAATCCTGATAAGGAATATCATAGCTACATAATGGTTTTTTAGGTATGAGACTAGACAATCTAAAACATATATCCAATGCCAAACTAGAAGGTCAAACGTTCGTTGATCCAATAGTTGTCCTAGAGAAACAAAGGGAACCTATAATACGCAACTAACAGATGAGACACTACCATCCAGACTACTAGGTCATTGGAGAAGTCCATGACAAAGTAAAAACTACATCATCTTTCATAAAGCAAGCTGACACAACCTTGATATTAGAAATAGAACCAATGATTATGAATGATACCTTACAAGAAGAAGCATGGATAAAGATAATGTAAGAAAAACTGGACTAGTTTCAAAAAAATGACGTATGAAAGTTTGTTAAACTACTCAAAGACAAGTTAATCATAGGAACCAAATAGGTATTCAAAAACAAGTTTGACAAATCAAGTAAGGTTGTGAGAAATAATGATCGGCTTGTAATCAAAGGATATTCAAAACAAGAAGGTAAAAATTATACTAAGACTTTTGCTTCTATGAAACTTTTAGAAGTCATAGGTATCACACTTTCATTTGTAGCTCATAGCAATATGAAGATATATCAAATGAATGTGAAGAGTATGTTTCTAAATGAAGTAATTAGTGAAAAATCCCTTCTAGTAAAGCTTACGAAAATCACTATCATACTATTCAATCTCTTTTCTAATATGTTTTCTAACCATTCATACAACAAGATGTTTTGTTCTCGTTGTCATCATCATCATCTTCATTGTTATCATTATTATCATCATCACTACCACCACCACTATCATCATCATTACCACCATCACCACCACCACCACCATCACCAACACCATCCCACCACCATTATCACCATCACCATCACCATCACCACCACCATCATCATTACCACCATGACTACCACCACTGCATCACCATTATCATCATCACAACCATCGTCACCACCACTAACACCATCATCATCATCATCACTACCACCACAATTATCACCACCACCACCACCATCATCATCATTAGGCTTAAATATAATTTGGTCTCTAAAAAATAATGTTTTTTTTTTATTTTGGTCCTTTAATTCTTTTTTGTTTTAATCCCTAATGTGAAGTAATTTTTTAATTTTAGTCCGCATTATTCTTTAAATGATGTCGTCATAGTGACTTTAACAATACATTGACTCATTGCAACATCAAAGAGTCTAACAAGAAAGTTTTATGTAATTTTTTTTGTCAAACTACATTTTTAAATATCTCATTAACCAGTTTAATATCATTAACTATTTTGAATAAATATTTATTTAAAAGCACATTTTGCAGAAAATAATTACACATGATTTTCTTGTCAAACTCTTTGAAGGTGTTATAAGTCACTAGACTATTAAAGTCGTTATTATGACATCATTTAATATTGTTATTTGATAGCAGATACTAAAACAAAATAAAATTCTCTAAGGATCAGAATAAAAAAGATCTGTACGACCAAAACTAAAAGATATTATTTTTTAGGGACCTCATTGATATTTAAGCCTTATTATTATGTATTATATTTTTCTATTTTATTGTATAATGATAACCTATATTTTTTATTTTATAAATTTTATAGAAATTCATTTTTTATTAACTTGTTAAACAAAGTTAGTTTATGTTGATCTTTTTAAAAATTTTACATCTTAAAAATAACGGGTTAATCCATTTAGCTCATGAACCACCAAAGATTATGCTATGTTAAGAAAATTTTAGCCAACCATTAAATTGTCCAATCTAACCCAAAAGTTATGTTGGTCTATGATAAGTTATTCCAAATTGACAACTCTAACTAAAGACACATAATTATATGTGGGAGACATACTCAATTTTTCTTATAAAACAAATGATTAATTTCTAATATTCTTAAACTTAAAAACGTACACATTCTAGACTCATAGTGTTAGATATGAGTAATTAGTATAAGATTGTGTTTGCATATACTTTGCAAAAAATGGTCAGGAATTGATTCCCCGTGGTTGGAATTAATCTCCATGAGTAATAACTAATTAATACTTTAAAAAATCAATCTTTTTTGTATGGAATGAATTTCCTTAATGGAGGAATCCATTTCCACGCAAAGGAATTGATTTCGATTAGTAAAAAAGGTTTTTGATAAAAGATTTAATTTGTGATTCTTTTTTATATCTTTTGTAAATCATATCTTATATTTTAATATGTCAAATTATCTCTTAATACTCTAAATAATTAAGGGTTTGTCATTATTAAAAAAAGAAGAAAATAGAAATACATAGAGTAAAAAGGCTTCAATTTCCATGAGCTAGGTTCGTGCTAGGTTTATAAGTCATAATGCTTTCAATTTTCTTAAGTTTATGGGGTGATTACCAACTTTATGTTAAGATAAGGTTTGTAATCCTTAACGGGTGGTTAAAGAATGAAGTGAGGAACATTTCTTGGATGGATTGTTAAGGTGGGTGCCTAGAGTGTAAAATATTTGTTGTATTTTAACCTCTAATTAGTTAGTGGAAAACTCTTAGGTGTGATTTGAAGATTGGATTGAAGATTGAATGTGGGTCATAGGTTATAACTGAATCAATACAAAATCCCAATGCTCGCTTATCTAACCCTTGTCTTTTATTTTCTATATGTTTGGCTCATTGTTTTCTTATTTTAATATTAATTATTTAAATCAATTGGGTTTCTCTCTTCACATCCTGCTAAATTACATTCTTCATGATTAGAGTTTAGTAAGATGCACAAATAATTTTAAAAGAACTAAATTTATCCTTTATCGAGTTGTTGAGGTCACTTGGTTAACATTTAGTGTTAAGGGAAGGGAGTATTTGAATGCATTTCAAAGCTTAAATGAAATGTCTTCGAAGTGCACCAAATCATAAACCCAGAAACCATAAATCTTCTTCAATTTTCTCAGTTCGCCTTCTATTAGAAATTCTCACTATTTTTTCCCTCTCCTTATGGTTGGGCTACACTTTATCTTAAAGACATTTGTTCCTTTTCTCATTTATTGCCTTGGATACTCCTATATTAAGGGCTTTTACACTCCATCTTCATCTTTCCATTCAAGTATTGGTGAGCTTATCTTCCTATTTTTTTTTCTTTTCTAATGTCGCAAGAAAATATCCTTTCATATTTTTCAAATCATTTTGATCTTTTCCTCTTTCTCATGGATTCAAGTAGCTCATGTCAGTGATGGTTAAAGTTAGAAGCATTTTCTTGAGGTTGTAAAAGGATTAAGAATATGCCTTTAAGGTAAGGGAAGCTTTAATATTGGTCCATTTGTGTAATTGGTTACTATTTATGGGTGATATTGGCTAGTCTCTTAATTAAAAAAAATTCTTAGAAATTTTTATGCTTGAAATCGATGATTTTGATGCACATGTTTAATCATATTTTTCATAATGAAAGTTTTGCTTTTAAAATAAGTTAATTAAAAGCATTATAGTCAATTAATTAAATCTATGAAAAAATAGTCTGTTTATTTTTAAAAGCTTTACAATAATTAGAGAATAACATACTCCAAAATTTAATAATATTTTATAATTTTGTAAAATTTTAGTGTTAAAATATCCTAAGAATATCTTGGAATTTGTTTTTGAAGCTAAGAAATTAATATTTGAAGTTAAGAAATTAATATTGGAATTGTGGTGTTTTAATAAATGCAAAAAATAAAAATAATTAAATTCTGAATTTATTAAAAAATTGAAAGTTGGATATTAATTATTAAAATAATATTATTAAACAAAAAAAGATTGTAAGAACTCCAATGAAAATGTACATGAAGGTGATATCATTAGTGCAACACTTATTGACTATCAAAGTCAACTCACCACGCTCCACCACACTCCCCAAATATTTCTACAAACTCAACGAATATGATCCCCGTTTGTTGATGTGCCCTTATCATATGGTCTCATTAATACAAATGTCATGATCCCCATGTTACATTCACATAAATAATCCTAACATTATATACATGTAAAATGATGAAATATGTCAATTGTCATGGATGGAGCATATCCAACTCCAAGTAAATATCTAAACACATTTAGAAACTAGTTAGTTATGTCCCTTAACATGGTATAAACAGCAACAACTGTTAAATAAGAATGACATTGATCATGGAGCAACTACACTTGTATATATCCTCAAAGTTTTATTGAACTAGTGACTTCTATTAGCCTTCTCACACTAGTTCCAAAATTACTGAAAATACAGTTTTTTAAATAAATAAAATTAAAAATAAATAATTTTAAAAACATATGTTTAACTTAAAAATAAATTAAAACAACTTATTTTATATTTTAAAAAAAATTATGTTACAAATATCCTTAGATATGCATATCTTATTACTTATCTAGTATCTAGTGTTAATAATTAGGTAGAAAAAAAGTCATATATTTTGCCTACAAATACCTATTAAGTTATGGATTTTTAATCCATAAAATTTTTTATCTGCGTGGATATCCTCGTGTATGTTTAAACAATGTATAGCTCATTATTTTCGATTTTCTAAAAGCACAGCCCTTGTGTGCTTGGTAGTTAAGGAAGTATTCTCCTACTAGGAATACCATGTCTCAAAAATAGTTAACTTTTGAGACGTGGGATTTGGTGGCAGGGGATAAGTCACCGTCATCAACCACTGCACACAACAATATTAGCATGTTATTCTATGAAAGGTTATTTATATCTAGTCATAATTTTTTATCATATTCTTTTTATTTATTTTCTTAGTAATTTTTATTATACCACTCATGTCATTTTACATTTTTTATTATACAAAAAAAAAATGTTGTACAATTCTATATGAATTGTAGTATATCACCATTAACTGCGCAAATTTCTTATGCACGCAATGTCATAATTGTAAGGAAAATCTAATATAGTTTGCAAGCTCAATCGTAATTCAGATGGAAACTTCTCGATTAAAATGATGGATAAGGAAAACTTTCAAAAAAAAAAAATGTTCATGTAGGGTTTTTGAATCCAGGGGTGCAAACAAATAATTGAAGGCATGGTTATGTCAGGTATACGTGTGTTTGAGTAAAAAAAGAGATAAAACATAAAATATATGATAAAAAAAAAGAAAGAAAAATAAAAAAATGAAATGAAAAAGATATAAAGTACTATATAAACAATATATCATTGTATTATTTTTAAAATAACTGCTATACTAGATTCACACAACACTCAAAATATTCATATTGGTGCCAAACACACGCGTTAGTTAAACACAATTATTGGATCCTCTGAACATCTTTATAATTTTTTTTTATTTTTTTTTTATAGAAATATGAGTGGGAATATAACAAAATTTGATATAAATAATAATCAGTTTTTAACTTTTAGAAAGGAATCTACTCCTGTAGGAAGAAATTTTATTTCACTTACTTTACTTAATAACCTTTTACAAACATTGGACTTTATTAATTCAACCATATTAAATTAAATTTTTTTCATTAAGTAGACCAAATCTAAAAATTTTCATATAAATTTTCATATATCTATAGCTAACTAGTAGATATGGTTCCATTAATTAGGTAATTGTTATATATAAAATTAAAACATTTAACATATAACTAAGATATGTGTGCAACTCATTAGGATTAGCCTAATAATAAGGGTTTATGTGCATCAGATTTTAGGTTTTAAACTCATTGCCGTTATTGTATAAACAAAAACAGTTATGATTTATGAGTTATTGTAAGGATTGAAATTTCACTAGGCTTTTTTTTTATTTTTTATCGGTCACTATGTATTAAAAACTTGCACCTCATTAGTCACCTCCAAAAACATATGTTACTGTAAGGTTTGGAAGCATGCATTTAGACCGATGTGTTGAATTCATGTATGTAATCATTTACAATGAAGTTGTCATGCATAAGTACATTTTTAATTAATCAAAATCATAGATATTAATTGTTCTTGCACGAATATATATTCACAACAAAATAGAAGCCGAAATCATAAAACTACAGGAAATATGGCTATTCACAATTAAAATATAAACCAATTATAAGAATGAAGCAACATTTCTAAAAGTCCTTAATATGTTGCTAGCTATGCAAAGTGGAAACTAGCTAAGATTGCTAGAATAATCATTTGAAAATCAAACATTAATAAACAATAAAGCAGTTGTCCTCGTAAACATGGTACGATGTTAACAACATTCACCTACCGCTTAATAAACAAATCAATGATGACACGACAAAGCTAATGCTTTAATCGTATAATTCTTATTTTACTATATATTTTAAAGGAGCCTTCTGTGACAAACACTAAATATACTACCCAAAGTTTGAACTTAACGAAATGATATATACGAAAATATGATTAGAGGAAGGAATAAATCCTCTATGTCTCAAAGTGATAGCGTCTTACATACCCCACTAGAATCACATAAAAGGGAAATATAAAAAGTTCGCTAATCTCTCTAGCATCTATCCTGTGTCCTATTGGGCATAATTCACCTAGCCTTGGCCAAATGGAGTTACAATAGGTGCCTCTTCATGAACAGAGGGATTGCCAAAAATTCTTTTTAATGCCAAAATAATCAGAAAACCTAAAAGAAGAAACTAGAGATGACCCAAACTATAGTTTTATTAGACAGACAGGTTTGTCCGCTCGATGAATAGATTAAGAATATTTCCTATATATTAAGGATCTGTCAATGTACTTTCTCTCTAGCCCTCAATTTATTTTTCCCTTCTACCGTTGCTGAGCTTTATGTATTCTCTTACCGACAAGTTTGCCTAATTAAGCTAAGTATTTGATTCGTGGATGTAATAGCTTCAGTCCTTTGTTAGTTCTAACTAAGGTTAAAATTTAATTAAGTACACCTAATTTGTTACTAATTCAACAGTTTGTACATTTGCAGGAGGGCATAGACTTCCGAATTTGGATGCCATAACCTAATTAAAACGGAAACAAGCGAATTGATGACATATTATGATCAAGAAAGAAAATTTGTTTAATTGTAAGTCTTCGTAAACCGGGGAGATTAAATAGGATCATGTGTATAGGTCACAAATAATAATAGAGCTTAGTCGTTGAGGAATTAATTACATTGTCTGCCATTAATTTCCTTTTTTTCGACATTTCCCTTCAGTTGAAATGACAGCACTAGTGCATATATAAACAAATATATATATATCATCAATCAATATGACCAAGGTAACGGTCAGCAGTTAGCTAAAGTCTTGATGGGAAAAATCCCAAAAAAACTTGTCAGTGATCTGAAGCACACAGCTGATACGATCAAGCCTCAAGGGCTATATCATTCTTCTCCACACACAATACAAGGAGACAGTAAAGCACGGAAAAGTGTCAAGTTGAAAGAAAAAAGGGAAATCAGAAAAAAAAAATGCTAACTAAAATTGAGTATACGAAACCATTAATGAGCATCAATATGAGACACATAGAAGACGAAAATAATTTGGTGGTCATGAAGATGTATGGAAGTGACTCACTACCTATTCTATAGCTTCAAACAATTAACCACTTGGCATTGAATTTCTAGAGCGGCCAGCGAGTACACATAATTGAACCATTATTCAAACTAGCAAATTAAGAAGAAAACCCAAAAGCTGAGAGCTGAGAATGATGAGAGAGATGTGTATATAATCTGCAAGTCTGATTAAGCTTGACATATATGGATGATATATAGAATATAGAAAGTACATACATACATAAAGAAAACTATGAATAAAAAGCATTGCTTTTGGTTCCTCACAGTAAGGTGATGGCCTCCTTGTATATTCATTCATTCATTCACTCCCACT
Organism: Pachyrhizus erosus; assembly: GCA_026544285.1. Classification (NCBI taxonomy): domain Eukaryota; kingdom Viridiplantae; phylum Streptophyta; class Magnoliopsida; order Fabales; family Fabaceae; genus Pachyrhizus; species Pachyrhizus erosus. The sequence goes on along the minus strand of JAMLFT010001986.1, from coordinate 9,336 downwards.
ACCACTTTTTAGGTACCCCCACTAGCAGTCTACTCCCAGTACCACACTGTCTTCTTGAAAAGCAGGTTCATGATATATCCCACAACATCTTTAACCTTTTCTTGTTCCTGCCAGAGCAAACAGGATAAAACTACAAGCAGCAGTCTACAAGGACTACTACTAGATATCTTTCAACTGAAAATCATGAAAACCCTAATTAAATTAAATATACTACTTAAAATAGAGATCATAAATAATGACTGGAAAAGCGTTGAGAAGAGACCCAGAAGAGTGGAATTATCGGTGGAAAGAGAATAGCTGAATGGCCATTGACAATCTTATTGAGTTGCACTTGGGGGATGGAGGTGGTGGTGGTGGTGATGTGGTAGAGGCAATGATTGTTGTTGTTGTGGTTGTGGTTGTGGTGGTGGTGGTGGACGCTTTCGTTTCTTCTTCTCGTAACTGATCCCTCTTGCTTTGGACTGAAGTTCACGAACCTCACGAAGGTAGAGTCTCACAGCTCTCGCTCCAAATGGGTTGGTTTCAGGTTTTCCTCCGTTTTCCTCAAAAGCTGCCCTCAGACGACCTATGAGGGCGTCAAGGCTACCCCAAGCTTGTCTTAGAGGGCATGGACATGGAGCTGGAGGGTTAGGGTGACCATAAAAGGGACAGATCGGAGTGTGCACTTTGGTCTTGCCAAATTGGTCCAAGTACCTACACATCACAATGACAATTCAACAAGAAAAAGAAAGGAGAGAGAGAGAGTAAGAAAAAGATGCATGACATGGTATATGTTCATGTTTTTTTTATAAAGTCTCATATTTAATAGATGTTAATTCTTCTATACACATGAATTTCGAAATCAAATTTCAGAATATATATTTAAAAGATGAGATGAGATTATCTATTTTTATACACACGAGTATGTAGATTAAATTCAGATTACATGTTTAAGAGACAAAATTATTAGTTAAGAGGTTAAGTTTGTGTGACGTGATATGTATAAGATGTGTATGTACCTGAGAAATTCAAGGACGTGTGCACCGCTGCACCTGGAGAGGGAGAGAGGGGGTCGATGATTCTTAAGGTACTGGCCAAAGGTGTTCCAGTCACGGCGCTTTTGGTTCTCGTAGCGGCTGCTGGTGGTGGAGGAAGCAGAAGGGGAATTGGAGCTACCAACTAAGCTGTTGCTGGTGGTGACGATGGTGGTTGTGGTGGTGGTGATGTCAGAGTTACACGACTCCATAAATTCTTGAATTGAATCCATGGAGAGAAACTAGCTAAGAACTTGACCCTTTTGGCTTTGCAGATCCAAGGTTGCTTTTGTCTCTTTGCCACCAGGGTTCTTGTTCTAGGGTTCCTAAGACAGTGACCAGAGTGAGTGAGTGAGTGAGTGAGTGAGTGAGTGAGTGAGTGTGAGCGAAGAATGAATGGATGGATGGATGGAGATTAGTAGAGATAAAAGGTTACTATACTTATAATTTGGGAAACAGTGGAGGAGCAACGCTGTTCTCTAAAAAAATATTCTTTTTTAATGCCTTTGCATTTTAGAGGTTTGTGTTAAGGAATACAACTACCTTGAAAGAAAATGAAAAGGAATGAGGGAATCATGATTGATATTACATATTTCTAATTTTTGTTTTTGGAGAGAGAGAGAGGCAGGAGAGGGGGTGGTTGAGTGAGGGATGTGAACCTCCAAGTTGTGAAGCAAAGGAAGATTTTTCTTATTTTATGTTTGAGGATGTGATAAGATTGATGGGAGTGTGACTGGACTGTTCCTCTTTACTATTTGCAGTTGCAGTTATTATATATTGAGTAATACTAAGGCTACCCGGGGCAACGTTGGTTATTTTAGCAGTTTTTGAATTCAGAGATTGCCAAGATTTTTGGTTATGTTTTTCCTTAAAAGGGTGGTGCAAATTCAGACTTTCATCACTTATGTTAATGCTTACATTTATATTCCTCTTTGTGTTGGAAGTAGATATACAGAGAAAAGGGATATATGGGTGCTAGGCTTTGAAAAAAATAGGAGAGTAGTACAATAGGTTGAGAGATGGATGGAGACAGAAAAAAGTTTGAAGGGTAAAAATTGTTCTGTTTCACGACACTATATCAACTTTGAATGACAGTTCCTTACTAATTGACTAGAATACCCCTATTTATTTTTCCCTTTTCGCCTTTCCATTGCTAAAGAACAGAAAACTTTAATTTCTTACGCTGTTATGTCTCCCTCTTTCTCATTCACTATAAGGAAATGAAATTATCACGTACGTGCAACAATTTTCCTTAAAAAAACGCTCAACAATTTTTTTGTGTATGAAAATTTTCAGTGAGACCGAAATTTAGACTATACTTTTTCTCAAAGGAAATTTTGATTATAATATTAAAATGATTATGGGAAAACAACAACTTTTACGTGCCAGTAAATTTAAATAAAAGCTACCATGTGTAAATACAATTTTATATATTGAACACTGGCATATATATGATATAATTTATCTTTATATATATCACCATTGAGTTATAGGATGAATTGGTATGGTATGTTTCTTCTTTAATTAGTAATGTTAAATTTGAATCTGGAAATAACTATATTAAATATTTAAAAGAATAATTTTCTCACTTATTTTATATGCAAAACCATGTTGCAAATTTTTCAAAAAAAATAATATGCTCTTGGAACTTAAATATATAAAAAAATCATGTTAGTTCATAATATAAGTAAACTTTAACTAATTTTTATCATATTTAATAAATTCATCTATAAAATATTTTTTAATGATTGAAATTATATTTTTAATTATCCCATTTTTTATTGTTGATATCAAATTTTAATGAAAAACAGTTAATAAAAATAAATAAATTTAAATAGAGTTAATAAAATTAAATGAGGTTGATAAAAATTAGTTTTACACATATATACATATATATTTATTGAGGTGGGGGAGTATATAGTTAGTTATCCAGTTTCACTTTTCATTAGTTGTCCTTAATTTTTTTTTGTAAATAAAATAAATTCTATATCATGATTAACAACGTACCCCATCTCAAAAATTTCCATTCATTAATGGTGTCTTCTTTAAGCTTTTTCTCTTTTAATTTTTATTTATCAATTTAAGCAAAAAGTTAAAAATGTTTTTATGTTTATTAAATACTTTTTGAAATTAAATTTCACACACATACACATATGACCCTATTTAAAGTGCTAAAACTAATTTAGCTTCTTCGTATTATGACATTATATTTTAGTAAAATGTTACGTTGTCACGAAAATTAAACACTTAGACAATTCCCCCAAGTTGTATTATGTTATTTTCTAAACTTTTATTCTATTTAAAAGATTTACTAAAACCTTATGTATAATTTGTAATAAGGGATATAAACGTTTATAATGGAGATGATAGATCAAAAAGTTTGTACACTTAATTAATTGAAAACTATTGATATTTTTAATTCCAATATATTTTTTAATTATATATCACTCAATTCATAAATTTAACAAACATCATATCAAGTAGATAAAAGAAATAAGAAATATCATATTCATGTATAATAAAATTATATACATAACAACTTATATGACACTTTTGTTTATTCTTGATCTCTCCGTCACATCACTCACATCTTATATTTTTTCTCTTATCTTCCTATCCTTTTCATATTTATATTAATTGTTATGTACGCATTTTAGTTGTGTAAGTGTAACTGTTCAGAAAAATAACATTGGCCGAGTCAAGCAGCTAAACGTCCCCCTGGTCTTTTTTGCCTTCAGTGCCCCCTTTCTGCATTTCCTTACAACTCTTTACTCTCTCAAATACTTTCTTTTTAAATAAATTCCATCGATAATTATTTAGTGTGACTTTGCAATTAATTGAAAGTCTAGTTCGACGAAAAATTTTGAAACTTTATTTTGGTAATTAAATAAAATGTGACTTTAATTCATATACATGTGTATCTTACGGGTACAAGATTTTATGTCGCCACCGTATTAAAACATATTAATGTAGTTCACCTAAAACGAAGAGAAGAAAAAGAGAAATGACAAACAAATCTGGTTTCTTGACCACGATTTTAATTTTCCTACTATCAACGTACATTCAAGTGGGGGCAATTGAAAGATAAATGATTCGATCTTCGATAGGGAAATTTTTGTCTCTCATTATTTTTTAATTCTTGCTTGGCTATCCACGAAAATTTTCGAACCATGCTCTTTGACTGTTTTTGTCTTTTAACTATTTTTTATCATAAAACTGCAATAAATTCCAATCTAAAGTGATATATTCGTTACTCTTTCCCTAATTAGTTTCAGTCATAACAGTACCCAGATTATTTTATAGGAATATATTCTCTATCTATCAAATAAAAAAATGCACACCCGTAAAATTAGAAAACAAGCAAGAGACATGATTTCAAAATTATATGTGGAGACACCTCAAAATGCCTTGAAAATTTTCGAGAACTAAAGCAAGAAATAAACGTGCCAGAAAAGTTTTAATTGCTGGGTGGACCATTCTAGCTAGTTGATCTAAGAATATTAGAGTATCACATTTTTAAATGTCCAATTTCAAAGTAAATGTAACTTTCGAGCACACTTGACAGTGCATGAAATGCCTTTCACATCATAAAATAGATAATAAATTCCATCAAAACAACTCATGCAGACGTGTTTATTGTTCGGTAATTCTTTGAAAATTTTAATTAGCCCACATGCATGAAAAATTACTTTTATGAATTAGCTTGTGATTGTAAGTCATTTTAATAAGTTTTATAGTTTATTTGATAGATATACATTAAGTTAACTATTTAAATTAATATATAATTTATTGTCTAGTTTACAGTTCTATTTAATTAAAATATAAGTATAATTATATTCTTTTTACAACTTATTATTTTTTCTAAATTATACTCTCATCTTTTCACACATTTTGCGTCCTAACTTTTAAAATGTTACAAATTTTTTTCATTCATTAGTTGATTGCCATTACATTAAATAACTATTGATGTAACATCGTTGATGGTTGACATAACATTCTAATACTAGCATGACAATATGTTTGTCATTGACATAAATTGATGATTTAGAGATGATATAACACTAACATAACAATGATGAGACAAAATGTGCAACATTATAAAAATAAAGATAAATATATAATATTGTAAAATATATGTGAGCAAAATGTGCAACATTGTTAAAATATAAAGACAAAATGTGCAGTATTGTAAAAGTATGAGAACAAAACACAAGAAAAATAATAAATGATAACAATGTTGATATTTGTTACATTTGGACCTTCCTAAAATAGTCCTAAGTATACCAACAAGATTATATACTTTTTGACAGTATATTACTTAAAAATTGCATAATTAATTGTGTTTGACTTTAGGGTATTTTTAGGATGATGACCTCTTGAAAAGTTTTTTAGGATCTAGTGTTTCTTATCAATATTTTACAAAAAGAATTAATCAATTGGGCTATCATATTATCTTTCCCAAATTCACTAATCCATATATAAGAAAGTTTTTCTAAAGAGAAAAAAAGGACCAAATAATCCAAGTTAAATGCAAAGAAAAAAATTAGAGAGCTAACACATAATTAGAATTTGGATCATAAGTATGTTTCTTAGTTGATAAGAGAAGGTGTTATAATTAGATGTGTGGTTATACTAGCTTTTGAGAAGTTTGTCTTATAGCCTTTATTTTGATTCAAGGAGGTGTCTTTGGAAGATTCCAAATATGAGAGAAACAGGTAAGGACATCTTGAATGAGATTGTCAAGTTGGGTTACCTTGAGTATAAAATATCTATTAATATATGTTCAAATTCACTTAAGTGTAGGAACTTAATGAAAATTCTCAAGCATTGCTTAGGATTGGAAGTAGGTTTGATTGATAAAACTAGGATAAATTATTAGAGCATTTTTTTTTCTCTCTAAACTCAAATAACTTCTTGTTTACTTATATGTGCTTAAATGTGTTTGAATTTGGATTTAAGTTAACTCTCTTCATGTATTTTATTAAATTGAATATTTAGACATTAAAGATTAAGCACAAACAACAATTTTAAAATAATTCAATTTATCCTCCTCTTGAGTTATTGAGATCACTTGATTAACATCCAACACTTTTATTGGTTCAAGCATCCATTTATCTTCATCCTTTTTCAACTCAAGGTGTGATTTTCTCCTCTCTTTTCTTTAGACAACATGAAAAATCTTTCTAAAAATCTCCTCTCATGTCATTATTAGTCAAAATGTTGGTTTTACTACATTTAGAGATTTAATCATCATTCTTGAATAAGCTTTGAAAAATGACTAAAAATTCAACCCTTGTAGTAAAGGGAGCTTCTTGATATAAGTCCTTGGAGGCTTGAGTTGTTTTATCTTATTTTCTTGTTGCAGAATTGATCGATGAATTCTTTCTAAAGATTTTTACCTTTTATAGTATTGATTATAATAGAAAATGGTTATTTAAATGTTAAAGCATGGAAATTTTGATATTTTTGGATTTTTTTTCCCTGAAAAAATGTGTAATTATGATGTGTTTTTTTATGAATGGTAACTTTGGTATGAGTTTATTTTGATTTAAAGCATTAAATCTTGAACTTTAAATTCACCATAAATTGTAATAGGCAAAAGTGAAAACTTTACCATAAGAAACATATTTTGCACCTCTAGATAATGAATGTACATCACATAAAAATTTTAAGTGTAGAAAATAGATTAAGAACCTTAATTCAGCTTCTAGTAATTTTATATTAAGTTTTAGTTAAGAAAACTTCATAAAAATGCTAACTTTTGTGAAGATAATGACTAAAACATATTATTTAACCTTTAACATATCAAGATTAACTTAATCTGAGTGATTGAAAGTCATTAACAATGAATTAATAGGATTAAAACAGTTTAAATTAAAAAGTAGCTAATTAGGACTAGTTTTAAGGTGTTAATTAATTACAATTTAGGTTATCTAAGGGCAGAACAATAATTTTGTGAATATCAAATTAAAATCATATTTAAAATGATTTATTCTAGTTAAAATAAATTTATTACGGTTAGATTTGAAGTGGAAACATGTTTTAGACTTAAAATAAGTTAATCACAAGTAAAGTAATCAAAATGCAAAACCTTTAGACAAATCTTAGACAATTCAAAAAGCACGATGTCCAAGAAAGTTAATATATTTTAGAATTTTAGGAGAAAAATCAAGCCAAAATACCTTATAAATATCTTGGAATAAATTTTTGGAGTTAAGAAAATAGTATTAAAATGATAAGCTATTTAATCAATTTAAATATATTAAATTAAATAATTCATGAACTTTTATAAAGAATACACCTTTTATATATTAAACATTTAACTAATATTTATTAAGATATTTTCAAGTGAAAACTTTAACTAAATTTATCATAAAAATTTTATAATATATGTCATGTTAAATAAATTGCATAAGGTAAAATGTTTCTAAAAGATCATAAAAATTATAATAAAATTCTTATAAATCCTAATTAAAAAATTTTAAAGTCTTGTGAACTATCTTGTGAATGTTGTGGTCTATAAGACCAACAGTGATTTATATGTTATAGGACTCAGATGCTATATTGTTTGAATTAAGTTGAATAAAATAGAGTTTAAGAAAAAATTTCAAGATTCTAATTAATAATTTATGATTATTAGATTTGAGTGGAGAACCACACAATTATGATAATGCTAATTTGGTTTATGATCCTTAGTTTTGATGCTTTGTTTGTTGGTATTATGATCATAAAGTCTAGATACATGTTGGAATTAGATGATCTTCATATAGAGAATTTGAAAGTGAGAATTTACCTATAATATGAGTGCTATTTTGTTGTTATATATACGAGCACGTGTTGAGTTGTTGAACATGAATACAAATTTTGATATTTGAGAAGTGGTGGTAGACATTTGGTTGTTGAGTTAGACTTAGAGGATATATAAATATGGGATTAAACAAAGAGTTAGGTGGATGTATTTTTGTGTCATTGAAGCAACTATCCATGTATGTATATCCTAACAAAGATATGATTGTTCTCATTTTTCAAAAGTTTGAATTTTTTTATTTAAATAAATTTTTGTCACACTATATTGGAATGATTTTTTTTTAAAGTAACCATTTCTTTCCTTTTCATTAGGTACACTTTAATTCAAAAATGTATATTAAATTTCTAAATATACTTTCCAAACTTTTATTCAATCATAGTCTAAGTTTTTCAAAGTTTATTTAAATATTATTTTAAAACAAATATTCATTTACTTTTACTAGTATTTAATTTTATATTTCTAAATGTAAATTATTTTAAATTTTGAATATAAAGTAATTAAATTAATTAATATTTTAAATTTTAATTATATATAAACAAGTAGACAAAATACATATCAAACAAACCGGTCTAAGTTGCATGGTGTGCACGTAGGACCAAATTGAATCAATAAATTTTCAGTTCAAAGTTAACCCGCATTAGGCCTCACTGACATCATAATAACCTAAATAAGATTAACTTGTATCATTCCTAGTTAATGTTTATGAAAGAGAGAAGCTTATGTAATTAATGAACTTGGGATATGTTATACACTATGAACTTCACTTCAAATATGACCTAGCTTGCTAGCCTTCATCAAGTTGATACACATATAGGAGTTATCAGTCGCAAAATCATTCATGTTCCACAAAAGAGTCAAAAGTGCCTTAGGCAACAAGTTTTCCAACTACTCTCTAATTATTCCCTAAGAATTAAGGAGGACTGTCTATTTTTTAACCAATCTTTGAATACACTTACTTGCGAAATTGATCAATTATTGGATCTCCCAAAGTTTTTCAAGGGTGATTTTTTCTTTAATCAGAACAAACAAATGAACTAAATGCTATTCACAAAGATTTTAGTGATGTCCTAGCTACCTCAGTTATTCTAATGTACTAAAATGAAATAATAAAAATAAAGAGAATGGTGGAATTAGATATAGTTTATATATAATGGAATTAGATATAGCTTGTATATAATATATAAGTTATCAATCTGTTTATTTGGTTATAAATTAAATGTGAGTATCTCTGTTTGGAATTTAAAAATAAAGGAAATTAACAAAAATAAAAGAAATTTAATAGCATGTGAGGCATATCTGGTTATCTACATGTGTTTTTCAAGTATTTCCTTCTTTGTCCAACAAAATACAAAGAACAAACTTGTCTTAATTATTTTCTAATCCTTATAAAATAATAATTTTATATTTTTTTTAATTAATTCTTCAAATTTTATAATTTTTTATTTTAACATCTACGGTTAAATAACAAATGAAATAACAGTAATATTAATAATTTATTAATTTTTTATACTTTAT
>JAMLFT010001985.1:0-27748 GCA_026544285.1 Pachyrhizus erosus | reverse complement strand
CTATTTTATTTATGTATTATAAAATAAAATATTTATTATTGATAATAGAAACATATAATTATTTATAATTAATAATAAAATAACTTATCTCTTTCAACTAACTTTTTTTATATTTTTTTCCAAATTAAAAACTTTTATCTTTTTTATTTTACTTAAGTTTTAGAAAATAAACTATTTATTATTGATAATAAAAATACATGGTTATTTATAACTTATTTTAATTTATAAATTTTACTTAATGTTAATTGAGATGTTTCTCATCAAACAATCTTACGAGGAAATTTTTTGCATTAATATAGTATATCTTAAGTAATTTATTTATTTTACATTCAATTTCAAAAGTTTATAGTTTGATATTTTTTAATTACTTTTTTTAACATTAATTTTAAGAGTAGAATATTCAAACAATATCTTTATAGATTCTCACAAGTCAAATTTTAATATGTTTCTAAAAATTTTGACATTCAAGTTAGTATATGTATGATACAAATAAATAATAGAAGTTAAAAATAAATATCACACAATCTATTAGGTTTATCTATATTATTTTTAATTTGGTTATCTTGACATTTCTTACATAAAGTAGCATGGAAAATGTCTCGTGAAAAAAATCTTATCAAAATTAATATCTTTAATAATTTTTTGTTATGATTAAGCGTTTTGCATTTGTATTGTCCTTCATCCATTGTTAAAAGGTTTTCTATTGTAGTTGTTGAGACAAAATATTGGTTTAATTCATCATATTAGGCCTAAATCCCCAAAAGAGAGGTACAAAAATAATAATCTCTCATAAATTTAGTTTTTAATAGTTTTTTCTTGTGTTAGCTTGATGTATCTTTATTAGGCTTCAAATGGTATTATTGGTTTAATACATTATTTTGCGTTTGGGTTTGAGCTTTTAAAAGCATTTCATCTTTTTTGAATTTAGCAACATGGTTAACAATTGTTTCTTTCAAATATTTTCAACTTTTCATTTTTTTTGGTTTCCTCTTTTTTGCATTGAGAGTGGTGCTTGTTTTGTTTTATGAATTATCTTCTTAAGCTTTTTATTTGGGATAAGTTGAGATTTATTCTTCTTTTGTCAAGTATAAGTAGTTTTCATTTGTCCAAGTTTAGTGATTTTGCTCTTCAACTTTGTTTTGCTTATGTTTTGGCTTTATGAGCTCACATTGTTTTCTTCATAAATATAGGTAGGCATAGGGGTTTTTCCATTGTTCCTATTAGCTTGGGGAAATTTCAATGGATTTGTGGTTTGTGGTAGAGAGTCCTAACATGGTGGGGTGACCTTTAACAACGTCAAATTTGAAGCTTACAACATACTTAAGTTAGACTTTCAAGATAAGTATTTTCCTCTAGCCTAAAAATTAGGGTAAAATTCTTCTAATGACCTCAAAAGGCTTCCTTTAATTTCCATTATACTATAATGAACACCATTATACTCTCAATATTAATGACTATTTCAAGCCTCATTTTATACTTACAGTGACTAAATGTAAGATTGTTAATATCTTTTTAAAGGTCACCAAGGTATGTTACTCTTGGTAACAACATTTTCTTAATTCGATCAACATACTTAATTTTTTCTTCTAGAGTTTGTGCTCAACATTAGGCTTTCTTGAGAACTTGTGGTTGTGATTCCATCTCTTAGGGGATCATAGGTTGTGGAAGGACTATCATGCTACTTCTAGGGGAATAAGTACGTTGAGCACTTTGTTCTTCTAAAGGCAAAAAATGATCTTACCTCATGCTTCTAATCACTTAGAATGTTTTACCAAGTTTCCATATTCAAGTTTATCTCAATGTAATGATTGACCTATAAATTTTGTTTGACCTCAAAGTTGTAATTGACCTTAGGATTTTAGTCCATTTTATAATGTTAAGGAGCATATGGAAGTGGTTCAAGAGTTCATCGCTCATAAGAATGAATCATAACCTTATGTTGTTTCTTCCTTTATAGCTCTCTTCAATGATTTATCAAATGCCTATCCCTTCGTTAAAGTAAGGATAAGGTATCATTTGTTGAAAGCATCAAGGAGTTAATGGTGTAGGTTTTTCGGCATAATAGTCTTTTCTTCAAGTTTCCATTTACCCCTATTGAAAAAGTTGAAGATTTAGAGGGAGTTGTTGATGCCACTCCCTTAATTCAAGGTACAAAGGGTTCAAAGGGTGGAGAGCATTTTACTTATGTGGGGCAAAGGGAGATATCTATTTTGATGAACTTTCTAACCCTATTCAGACTTATGAAACTATTATTGTCAAGAGGCTTCCTATTTTTAAGGGATTTCCCATGCTTTACCCTTTTAAAGGTGGGTCTTTAGGTTTACCAATTTCTATAATAGAGGTAAACTTAATATCAAAGGCATATCAATGTTTTTGTCTGCTTCCTTATGATGAAGTTGTCTTGGGTTAGTTATTTCTTTAAAAGCATAACCATTCCTTCAATTAGCTACTTAAGCACAATGGTCTACCATTGTATCTTTGTGGCGTAGTATATTGAGTGTGCTCAAATCAAGTTAGTTAAAAGCCTTATTTTGGATAAAATGATTGAAGAAGGAAAAGGAAAGTTTTGTCTCACTTTTGTATCACTAAAGCAAAAATATTAAGGCACTAAAGGAGGTTTGTGTGAAGGAATGGACTATTAACACCTATCTTCATCACACTATCACCAATTTAAAAGGTAAAGTTGTTCAAGAAAAATTTAAGGCCGTTGAGCTACATATTTAGGTGAATCACATACATCTAAAAGATTACTTCTTAAGATCTTTTCAAGATGAAGGTAGCTAATGCTTGATCAAAACAAGATTTATATCAAATGACTTTGTTTTCCTAATGAATTAAGGAGGAACAATTTGAGAATGAGGTCACTCAAATGATCTTTCTCAATCCAATTGTGGATCTCCGAACCATAGGAAGATTGCTAATGATAAAAAAAAAAATAGAAAATCAATTATTTGGATGAATAAAGAAAAGAAGTAAAAGAAAATTTTTCCACTAATTTAGATGAATGAAAAAAGATTTTAAAAATAAATAAATTTAATCTAAAAGTTAAACTTTTTAAAATATTTAATTTTTAAAAGAACTAAACAAAAAATATAAATTTAACTTCCTGTCCCACTTTCACTCTCCTTGTAGTGCACAAAGGTAGGAGTGGGTAATAATTTGAGACTCAACCTGAAATCGAAGTACTCGATAGATAAAATAATTGAATGGGTGATATTTGTTGATAAAAAATGTTTTTGTTGGTAATGAAACTTGACTGGAATAAAGTTTAATGAAATTTTAAATTAGTTTTACGTAAAACAATTGTTGATTGACATTTTGGAGGTAGTGTCTCTTTGCAATATGCAACAAGCTCTATGCATTTACCATGCAATGCAATTCTTTATCTCTTTGCATGATAAAGAAAATGAAATTTAAAAAGAAAAAATTTTGTTCTATTTCTTTCTTCATTCTCACTATAGCTCACCCTTAAAGAACTCCTCTTTCTCTCCAAGCTTGTGTTTTGCATCCTCAAACAACACATTGTAGATTGTAGTATTATGATGTATATGTTTTCTTTCTTTACAAGTCTACCACTTCTATAATACGCTGCAAAATAGGAATGGAGAGACAAAATGGTAAGGGGAACCTACATTAACCTTGTGCTTTGCCAATTTCTTTTAGCTCGGGCAACTTCCAAGGGAAAATGAGGCCATTTTTGTTTTTTAATACTAAATATTAAAATGCCAACAAGGTGCTCTCTTGTGCTCTTGTTCCATCTACCCATATACACCCGATCAATTAATGATAACCTGCCAAAATTGAAAATCGCTCAAATTGAAATATTTCACAATCAAAATCATATTAAAAAAAATAGTCAAATTTAGTTGGTTAAGCTATTTTTAGCCCAAACCTAATCAAACTCACTTGATACCCACCTTTATACAAAGGATTTTTTAATGTATTGGTACTATCTTGTAAATGTCATTACTTGTGTGGTTGAGATTGATGACTTGAAAATTGTGTAACAAGTAATGCAAGTATTTTCAAGAATTACAAAGAAACTATTTTTCTTTCAAACTCTAGATTAAAAGTTTGGGTTTTGCTAATGGCCCATTCCAAAGATTAATGTAACAACATCACTTTTCCCTTTTGTCCAACAGTTGGAACAATGGAACAAAATGAATAATTGGTATATTTCAAAAGTCCAAAAGAAATTGTTAATGTGTTTTGCATTTTAAAGATTTAACATCTTAGTTGAAAAAGCATCATGTAAAACATGCTACACAAGCACTTTATGGCAATAAAGAAAACTATTCTTCCAAAGTAATCTCGAAGAGAGGTTTTTGCTTTGGTGGAGACTACTGGTTATGAGATAGTGGGTAGATTTGATAGTGAAACTACTATTAAAAGTCAAATCTCAATTCTCAAATGAACTTATATAAATTGAGATCTAGCTTTAATTTTGATACTTTGATCCAAAAATGAACCTATTTTAATAATTGTTACTTTAAAACTTTAATTTTTAATTTTATAAAATCTTTACTTTGTTCTTTAGTTTTTTAAAATATTATTTAACTTAATTTTTATATTTTATTTTTATTGTCATTTATACTAAAAAAAATTTCAAATAAATGTTGTCAAAAAGTTAAGGACTAAATTGTAAATTTAATAAAATTAAAGATTGAATTGATAAGGACTAACTATTTTAGGAATTAAAAATGAAATTTCCTCCTATATGATTATCGATTAGATTCTTTCTTAATATGACATCCAATCAAAACATATGAAATAACTCAATAACATTTTAAAAAAAATCATATAGAACTCTAACATTTTGAATGACAATTTTACAAAATATAAAAAGTTATAATAATATATTTAGGTAATACAAATATTTTTACTCCTACAAAAGGAATCATAAATGATATAAATAATTTTGTAACAAATTAAATTTAATTAATCATAAGTGGAATAAATACATGATTGAAGATAAAGAAAAGACACTTACAAAAAAAAAAAAAGTAACAAAGATAAATTATATATTTATGAAAATTATTATCTACTTTTGAGCATTTTACCTTTGCATAAGTCCAAAAAGAAAGTTATAAATAAAATTTGAATCCATAATTTTTATAAGACAATGATATCATTGATATTTAAGCTTTATGTTTAATAATGACACGTCATTGTTTTATGACTTAGTTGTGATGAGCAAGAGTTACAAAATGGATAAAACAACAAATATGTCGTAGGATGGTTGACATATAAATTTGATACTTAAATATATAATTAGAGCTTTGATCCTAATTCATGCATATACATTAATTGGAAAAAGTTAGTTTCTTAATTTAATTTTAGAACATCAAAAGATTAATTATTAATTTTTTATTGAGAAATACCTTGATTCACCCAAATAATGGAGGGAACAACACTAATATTTAGACCTACCTAACCAATCTCGAGACTAAGACAAAATTATTAGGATCACCACTATATCTTAGGTCAAGTCAATGTTTTATCCTTATTTTATTGTCATACCATTGTATTGAATTGCAACTTTTAAAGTAGTTATCATAAAAATTAACAAACTTATCATATACTATATTTGATATTTAAATAACAATATAAAACTATTTTACACTATCAACACATAACCTATTTTTTCTTATGTTTTAATAATGCAATTTTTATTTTTTTTCATGTACTATTTTCTTACTTTTATTTCATTGACACTTTATCTTTTTATCTCATCATTTATTTTATTTCTCTTTCCTTGTAATATTTCTTTTAATATTCTTTTTCTCCATAACTGCTTCACATCCAATCATGATAAAATTCTTTTGGTTAGTAATAAGCTAGCAACAATTCACAAACCACACAAAAATTTTAACCATACCAAATATATTAACATACTAACAAATTGATTTGAACATATTGGATTTTTAAGTGACTTTTGTTTCATGAATTTTATTATATTTTTAAGAATAATATTTCTGGAAGTTTTATTATTGAGACTATTATTTTCATTAATAATGTTTGGTAAATATTTATCATTCTTTAGAATATTTTTAAATTTATTTTAATTTAAAAATAAAAATATTATATAAATAAATAAATAAAGATAATAAAAGAAAAGTGAGAAATGATTTTAGAATATAACTTTCATTTCCAAGACATTTAGTTTGCAAAAACATTTTCTATTTTATTTCTTATTTTCATTTTTCAAAATTGGTTTTCATTTTCAATTTGCTTAGATTTAGAAAACTTTTTGGGTTTTAGATATTGTCTGGCTGACTACAAACTTCTACTGTGCGAATTTGGAGGGAGTGATATTTGGTGCTTAATAACAGTGATAAGGGACTTTAATGATTGCTTGTTTGAACTTCATTTTATTTTCAACGTTTATGTTTGAAAATATTTTCAAATAAAATATGTTTTAATCTTCAACCAAACATATTAACTTTATTTTCTATTTTTTTTTTAAAACATAAAACACTCAAAGTAAACACTCTTAAATATTCTCACTCTTTCACGTGAACATAGAAAAATTAACAAATACATGTAATAATTTTTTTTAAATATCAATTATGTGTAAAAATAATTTTTTATAATTTGTAACAAATATGAGAATATTATATTTTTATTTTAAAATTCTTAAAAACATATTTTTAATTCGTAAATTAAACACATTTTTAATAGGTTGACACTGAAAAACTTAACCATCAAAAGCTGATAGAAAATGAACTTGACACCTATGAACTTTCATTAAATGTGAAAAACATGTATAAACTACAGTGAATGGTCAATTGCCAACATTTTACCACTAGCATAATTATATTTTTTAAGTAAAAAATAAATTATATAATTATAAAATTATTTTATATTATTATCCAATAAAAAATAATTATGTGATAAATTTATTAATTTTTATTATAATTAGATTAAGTCATATCAAAGGTAATTTTTTATTAGTTGATAGAGTGATACTGTTTCACAAAATCATGCTCAGTAAACTATAAAAATAATTAGTGCATTGTGTATTTTGTAAACTTAATATTGAAATACTTTTTCAATCAAAATTTTCCACCTTTAACTAATTAAAAATAAGATTAACAAAACCGTTACCTTTTTCGTAATATCCCTCAGCGTCGCTTTGATCACTATCAGACAAGTCTTAAATTGAAAATATTCGTTATCTGTAATTTCAAAGTTTAATTATTAGATTGTCTTTATTTTTTTTAATTTAATTAAACTCATTGCAAAGGGACGATATGCGCAAGGATATTCTCCAACTTAAGACAAATCTTTTTCGAAACATAAATACCATCCACACAGATTTTACCTGTACTAGTAAAGTTTTTTTTCCAAAGACTAATTAATCCTTGATCAACATACTCAAAACAATCTAACTATATTTCAACTGTGTTGATATTAAAATATTCTCTGACTATAACCTTAGGTAACCATCTCTCCTTCCATTGAAAAAAGGGAGGAAAGATGAAAAAATGTTACAAGAAACAATCCTAGATGGCTATAAAACCAGAAATAGGCAATTATCACAAGAGATTACATCTTTCACCACAAAACTATTTTAGAAGGATGATACAAATTAATGGGCTTGTTTACATAATAATAATCAATCAGCCATTACTTGAGGCTTAAGACAATCGACCTTTCCACCCTTCATCTGTCTCTGAAATCAAACTGGTACAAAAGCTCTTCCTTTCCTAACAGCTTCCCTTTCATTTGTTTTGGTTGGGGTGTGGGAACCGAAATTATACAATGTTCACTCAGTTTTAGTTGCATTTGTTGATTCATAAGCAACATCGGCGGAAGAGGTGTCCATATCATTCAAACCTAATTCTTCATTTTGTTCCCATGACCTCTCGTATTCCTCAACTGGAGAGATACCATGTTGACGAAATTGCCACAGAAAACCGTGAGACATGAATATATTTATATGAAAAACCATGCAGCCAAATGTAGATAACATGCCAACAAAATACTAAACAATCAGAGTTATATTATACATACAGCTTATTAAACACATGCATCACATGATTCCAATTATCTGAAGGTTACTAAGGGCGATGGCACACAAAGGTTGAAACACTTGCCCTTGACAAGGGAAATGTCACGCAAATAAACTCATTTGTACCTGTTTGCATGGTAGTACACTGGATTCCCAAGTAACTCCAATGGTTGAATTGAATCAGATATCTCAAGGTAAAAAAAAATATTTTTACCAATAATGAGTAACCAAGAAATGACCTGATCCATAGATCAAGTATAGAAAGTTGAAACCACATCACTATACAAGCAAACTGCCCGGCACAATAAAACCAAACATATGAAAATAATTTTCTATTCTTAATTTCAGTCACTTTACTTAGATAACAGGAAATTATCATCCCAATAACAACTTAGAGTTGATAGTGCACAATGCATTACCTTTCATTCATAAGGATATTAGATTATCCGGCATAAAATATTGAAAAATCATCATAAACCTCTCCTTTTATCTACTGCAATTTCTGGATTATTACATATCAGCTCCATATGTATATAGAAAAAGAGACTAAACTTTCGCATCTCTATGATGCCAAAGATAGGGGTAATGAATGGAATTAGTATATAAATGGAAATGGAATGTAATGAAATAAAGCCACTTTGAGGTTCCTGAGCAAATAGGGGACAAAACAGATATTCACAATTTCAAACTGAGAAAATGTCAACTTTATCTGAACAAAGTATAGCTTGATACCAAGTTGGACTTACATGCTAATTGATTGTCCTCTTTCAGATCGTCAGTCACAGGTGCCACAAAAGAATTGGCTAATGCATCATCGAGAATTAGAGTCCAAGCTTCTTCCAAGGTAAGAAGCTGCAAATAATGAACGGATACAGATAAAAAAAAATGGGGTCAAAGACCTTGAACCTATAGGTTTAAATAGCCAAAGTCAAATCAAAGTCTTCAAATTCAAAGACAGGAAGAGACCAATTGTCTGACAGCTTCAGTCTTATTAAATGTTGATGTTAGAGAAACATCCAACAAGTGATGTAGCCCAAAAGTAGTATGGAATATGATCACTGATCGTTGTAGGCCAGAAAGTGACCCTCCTTATTGTATTTTGTTAAAATTCCATCTTTTCTTTTTGTTATTCATTTCTTTTTTTATTTATAGATAAAATTCACCAAACTGAGGTTTAGAACAGGTACACAAACAGGACAACATATCCTCTCCTAAAAGAGTACAAGAAATACAAGACAAGATAATTTTATAAATACAAAGGAATTTACAATGCCTGTAGTTATCTATTGCTCCTCTTCCCTTTTTTCCCAGTCAGCCACAAAACATTGTGGAAAGAATAACTAACAAATATGATGGTAATCTAACAAACAGAAGAATTATAAAATGAACAGATATGAGATAAATTTAAACCAACTCTGATAAATAGTCATGTACTACCTTGTTTAGCCTTGCTTTAAAGTCTATCCACTTGCTTCTTCTCTGTTCATCAAGACTATCTCCAAAAGTAAAGCCATGGACCCTCTCAAGGCCTGTACATGCAAATCAGATCAAATTATCAAATTATATTCTGCATTCCAAGGTAATGGCAGATGGTGGAATATGGAAGGCCAAATTTTCACCATATAAACACCATTCTGCTGCCATAGAGGGGCCCCCTTCACAAAATGCCTACGGTGGAGGGCTAAAAAAACCAAAGTTATAGCGTTATGCTGTACTACAACCGTTATTCAACAACATTGCTACGTTCTAGCAAAGATAAATAGATTATATTAAAAAATAAATCACACTACAGGATCAAGAACAACATAAACATGATGAACGGAGAGCAGTTTAAAATCCATCTGTCCAGAACTAACACAAATTTTGCATTTTGAAGGCTTTTAAAACATTCTAGGTAGATTATCTGAAATGAAAGAAATAAATAATGATGTTCAAGTGGTTGAAATTTGAAAGATCTAATAAAAAGAAAAATGCCTTCATCAGTTTTTTCAAATGAAGCTTAACAAAGTGTAAAGGTACGACTATGTCCTTTCCTTTTCACAAAGATCACTCCTAATCATCCTGTCTCAGTAGGATGTTACCTAAATTATAGTTTTTGTGCGTGAGAGAGAGAAAGCGTACTTACTTTCACTAATTTTTGTAATTAAACCTTCAATAGTTGTGACTATTCCTCCGAGGGTTCCACTTGCCAGCTCCAAGTCAAGTTCAGGAACTTTAACACTTGCAGTATCAGACTAATCAAACCAAACCACTAGTCAATTGATATAAAATATATTTCTATGTCTCAGATTAAAGAAAATAATGTTTAAATTGTCAGGTCTATATGGCTATCATCATAACATTTTTCACAGGTTGTCTTTACTAGAAAGACCTGTACATGCATCATTACACTTATGATATAATTTGATTCTTTAAAATACTATAGTTTCATCCAAGTATGATGACAAAATAAATTGAAGAATAAAGCCAAAATTTAAAGTGGCACTGAAAGAGATGCTTAATTTTTTTACCTCAGTTCCTTCACACTTTCTACGAAAGGTTTGGAAACTTACATTTGAAGGCTATAATGTCAATTCCCAAAGTCCAAAGCACAAAAGAGTTCATATGATTAATTTTTTTTACCTCACTTCCTTCGCACTTTATACAAAAAGGTTTGGAAACTTACATTTGAAGGCTATAATGTCAATTCCCAAAGTCCAAAGTACCTTCTTTTCTAAGAAAATTTCTTTTATTAATCCCAATTTGTAGTAGTTACACATTAGAAATAAGAAAAACGATATGCTCACTAAATGCAAGGATAAACTACAAGATCCATTATTCATCACTATAAATTAACAAACTGCTGGGTTGAGATTTAAGATCCAGGACAAAATTACACACCTTTATTACATCACGGCTGAGGTCTTCAACATTCCTCACATGAAGAGTAATTCTTTTTCCTTTTTCAGGAATTTGTCCACCAGGTTTCAACTGCAAGGTGAAGAGCAATATTTATTCCAGCCCTCGAAAGAGAGAACCTACACTCAAGAAATCAGCATATACCTCAGAGTTGCGGTAACCACAGGCATCACATGTGGAGGCCATAACAATTACTTCTTGGAAGTAAGGAATATCTGTCCATTGTTAAGCTCAACAAAGAGTATAGAAGAACTAACAAGACATGTTGATCAAGCAGACTGCCAATAATATAGAATATAGTATTGGCACATGGCATAGTTTAAAAGAACATGCCACTGTTGCCAAGCAAGCAAATGAAAATTACCTACAGTTTTTACCCTATCAGGCTATCAGGAATCAGAATATAAGTCTACCCTTTAGACAAGTGTCTCATTTTAATGACAAACATCCAGCATTGATTTGAGTAGCTTGAATCTATAGCCTAGTTTGTGAAATTAAAAAATAAAGATTATTTTTCAGAATTTTTAATTGAACACATGGTTATCAAAAAAATATTTTCTGCATCCAAAGAGCTGACTAAAGCTTCAAATTTCAACTGAAATACATCATACGTTGAATAAAAAAGAAATTCAAACAAAGAAAACCAGCCCCTATAGCTTATATGATTTCAGTTTCCCCTCACAAAGCCTTGTACTCTCTTGCAGACAGATAATATGAATCCTTTAACCCAATCAATTTTTAATTATAATTGTCATTGATGCTAAAATGACAGAATCCTTCTAAATAAATGTAACACAAACAATATCCTGATGGCAGTATGATAAATGATAAATGATAAAAGGATGCTGGTGACAAACATTCGAGTCTCACACCTAGCAGCACAGGCACCACATGAAGATGGGAAAGTCATCACCTGTCAAGAAGATATGAACAAGCAGCAATGTGACACTGAAGGAACAAACAACAGAAAAGGCCAAAGCTCAGTACAAGCACTATATAGTTCAGCAATACATACCTCTTCTGGAGCAGTATATCGAAATAAGGCATCAGCAATTTCTGCACTGTTACTCTGTGCAATGGCTCGATGACCAGCTGTTGCCCCAATTGACCCATGAGGTTCTCTCCTCACTTGATCAGCAGTCACAGCTTCTCCCCCTTCTGGTGCTTCATCATGAGTTCCTTCAATCTGTGTGGAATCAACAAGGTATCCCAGTGATGCTTGCTGCTCAGACGTTCTCTCATAAAACTTGATAGTCAGTGATGGATCAGATGATGGTGCATACCTATTCACATGTGTCCCCCATTTAATTAAAATAGCAGCAGCTAAAAGGTGTGGCTAATGTTAGTAAGCACCAAATACGGTAAAGATTGCCTCACCAACAAACACAGGTTTGTCTTGACTGATTTAAATAAGTTATAAGATCCAGTATGGAATGATTTAGATAGCATCAATCCAATACAACAGTCCATGAAGCCACCGAAATACACTTAAAAGAACATTATTTCAAAATAATCAAGTTCCCTAATCTTTCTATGATGCAATTTGCAACTGGCTTTTATACTCTTCTAGAAGGGTACATTACTCCTATTCAAATCTCCTTTGTACAGCATCACTTCAATCACATGTCTTTTCACTCTCTTGTTGAGTTGCAGACGAAGTAAGGAAAATTAGGAGAGACCTTCTTTAGTCAGGAATGGAAATAACCAAGAGATTATTTTGTTAATTGGGAAAAATTTTGCAAGCCTAAAATGACATGACTTTGGTACTTTAGTAATGAATTCTTTCGTTAACCTGCCATTCAGCAAAAGAAAAGAGAGAGAGCTGCATGGTGAATTCACAATTTGGTAACAACTAATAGACCAAAACCCTGGTCCAGGATAAGCTTCCCATTTCTTCTGTGTAATCCATATATTCGTCACTATTCTGCTGTTGAAATATTTTTTGGTAATTAGATCCACTGAATACTACATTGCTTGCTTTCCTTGGAAATATCAAATTTTAACAGTTATTTTATCTTGATTCTAGTAGTTGCAGGCAGGTTGTATGCAGTTTTAGTGTTTATGGCTTTGGAATGTTAAGATTACAAGGAAAACTCTACTCAAATTTTGATTAATCTGAAAGTACAATTAGTTTTGGAAATTTTGTTTGTTAAGGCTCATTAGGTTAAGTGGTGCTTTAGTTTAACTTAGCCTGTGTGCTGATCACAACTTCTTAATGTGGGTTTACGCAGGTTTAGGCCTTTAGCGTCATTACATTATGCAGCTTTGACAAAGCTGAATGTTCTCTCCACTAAGGTTGTATAATGTGTTCCTCTAAGCCTGAGACTAGCATACATTTATTTCAGCATTGCCTAGCTACTTAATTATTAAGGAGTAAGCTTTTTAGTGTTGCTGCTGATGCTGGATATTGAAAAATAATATATTTCTATGTACTGTCACAAATAATTCTTTTATTTATAAATAACTACGAAATAGAAAATTAAAATTGATAAGCATAGATCCCTAATTTTTAGCTATACAGATTTCTTATTTACAGAAAATCAAACATATCTTTAACTGAATAAATCATATCTTTAACACTCTCCCTCAAGCTGAAGTACATATAATTGAGTCAAGCCTTTTACAAATGTCATCAATTCTAGAACCCTTAAGAGATTTAGTGAACATGTCTGCTGGTTGTTCACTAGAGCTAACAGAATCAGTAATGATTTTTCTTGATAGTATCTTGTCTTGAACAAAATGACAATTAATTTCTATAGTACACTCATGAAAAATCGGATTTGACACAATGTGGATGACAACTTGATTGTCACATATTAATCTAGTATGATGAGTGTCTCCAAATTTCAGCTGATGGAGAAGTTGTCTAAGCCATGTGATTTCACACGTAACTGCTGCCATGACACGGTATTCAACTTCAACACTAAATCTAGCAACAATGTTTTGCTTCTTGCTCCTTCATGAGATTAGATTTCCTCCAATAAGAACACAATATCCAAAAGTAGACCTTCTATTTGATGGTGATCCAGTCTAATCAGCATCAACAAATAATCTTGGCATTGTCTTTGTTTTCATATAGTAATCCACGATTGATATATCAAATAATGCGTATCACAGCATTCCAATGACTGTCACAATAAGTATTCAGGAACTAACTAACAACGTCAACCGCAAAAGTAATGTTTGGTCTAGTAACAACAAGATAATTAAGTCTATCTACCAAACAACGATATCTTCTAGGGCTTTTCAATGGGACAACAGTCAAACATACCAGTCCCAATTAAAAAATCCAAAGCATACTTACGTTGAAAAATGACAATGCCAAAAGAGGATTGAACAATTTCAATACCATGGAAGTATTTGAGGGGACAAGGTCTTACGTTTGAAATTAACTATGAAGATGGGACTGTAGTCAAACAACGTCATCGAAGTCATTATCAGTAATGACAATGTCATCAACATAAACAACTAAGTAGATGCAAAGGCCAAATACAAAGTGTAGAGAAGATACAAATTGATCAACCTCACATTGGGTCATACCAAACTAAGGCAAGGCAAAACTAAAACAACCAAACTAGGCACAAGGAGACTACTTCAATCCATCTAGAGATCGAAACCAAGTGAGAATCACTCAAAATAGTAAATTTGGGCAGTTGATCCATGTAAACTTCTTCACTCAAGTCACCATGTAAGAAGATATTCTTAATATCTAGTTGGTGCAAAGGCTAACAACGGATGGCAACCGTGGCAAGAAAAAGATTAACAGAGGTAGTTTTGGCCACAGGAGAAAAGGTATCCCCATAGTCCATACCAAAAATTTGAGTATACCTTTTTGCCACTAAGCAAACTTCATATCGATCAATAATGTCATTTGTACCAATCTTCACGATATACACCCAACAACAGTCCATTGTGGTTTTGCCAATAGATAAAGGAACAAGTTCCCAAGAGCCACTTGCATGTAGAACAATCATTTCTTCCAACATTGTCTATTGCCAATTGGGATCAATCATAGCTTCACTTGTAGAATTAGGGATAAAGACAAAATCTAAGGAACTGATAAAGGACAAATAAGGAGATAAATGAGCATAATTAAGAGAAAGAGTATACAAAGGGTTATGATTGCGGGTAGAACAATACCTTTACAAAGTGCAATAAGAAGTCTAAGAGCAGGTCACGATAGCGGAGAGACAATTGGAATAGAAGATAATGCGGGAGGATCAATAAGTGGCATAACAGGTGATGGTTGTGGGCGTCGATGGTATGTAAGCAGTGATGGTAAAGAGGGAGAAATGACTAGAGCTAGTGTAATAGGCAGAACAGAGAATGGGGCATCCAAAGAAACATCATTATCTGTGAAGCAGAAAAATAATGTAGTTTCAAAGAAAGTCACATTAGCAGAAACAATATATTGACATAAAATAGGACAAAAACAATGATAACCCTTTTGTAGACAAGAGCATCCAAGAAAGAAATACTTGATAGGCTTAGGTGACAATTGTGTAAGATCATGAACAAAACACAGGCATCTAAAGACTCAAAGAGGGACAGTGTATAGAACTTGTTAAGGATACAAGATGGATAATGAAATTTGATTATCAAATACATACAAAGGCATGTGATTTATCAAGTAATATATTGTGAGAAGAGCATCACCCTAGAAACAAAATAGGACATTATAGTGAAGGAGGGTACGGGCTATTTCAACCATGTGGCAATTTTTTCATTTAGCAACATCATTCTATTGTAGTGTATGGACACACGATTTTCATAAAGGATGCCCTGTGAGGTTAGAAAAGATTGAAATTGGAAAGACACATTCACGGGCATTGTCAATACCTAGAATCTTAATTTTAGTAACAAATTGATTGTTTTTTCATGTAAGAACCCTTGAAAAATAGAAAAAACATAAAAAAACCCAAGTATATCAAAAAAAGTCATCAATAAAAGTAACAAAATATAAATATCCTAAAGTGAAACAAATATGATTAAGACCTCAAATATCATAATATACTAATGTAAAAGATGACGCAACACGTTTATTGATGCAAGAACTATATGTTTCATGAATGTATTTTTCTAACTAACTCGACTCACATCGAAGAGTGATAATGAAAAAAATGCTAGGGACTAAGAAACATAATTTTTTCTGACTGGGATGATCAAGACGTTGATTAGCAAGCTCTGCAGAAACACTGAAAACACAAGCCACCAATTTCATATAAATAAGGTCATGAAATTTTTATTTATTTATCTCTTATTTTACACATACTCATGTCCTGCTCCAACTGTCCATTCGGTACATTGATCTTAAACAAGAACAAAATTGTTAATAAAAAAAACAAAATAATCAAGAGTACGGATAAGTTTGCTTATTAAATAAAATTAAAAGGACAATAAGGAACATATAAGACAAAATTTAGGGATAGGTTAGAAAGAGGGTGAGTTTGTCCAATGTCCCGAACGAGAATGCAAGAACTATTTGTGAGAGTGATAGAGGGCAAAGAATCCAAAAAAGATAATTAAAAAAAAAGAATTTGTTATTGGACATATGATTTGAGGCACTGGAGTCAAATATCCATGGTCCCAGGGAGGGAGACTTAGAGACAAAAGCAACAACATTACTAAATTGAGTCACGATGGTAGTAGGTGATGCAAGCGGTTGGGCCACACAAAGTCAAAGAAGATCATGATAATCAGCAGCAAAGATGGTAACATTTGTATGTGGGACAGGAGAGTCAACTACAAAAGAAGAGACAACTTGGGCAACATTTGCCAGCTTCAACTATTCTCTAACCATGGTGCAATATTTAGCTTGAACATGGCCATAGCAATTGCAAAAATTGAAACTAGGACAACAGTCACTACCACAACCTCTATTGTGTCCACCACGAGAAGAGTGAGGGACAAGAGCACAAGAATCACCGAAAGTGGCAGAGATCTAACCAAAGGTGTGAGGAGTGGAGAGACAAAGTAGTTGTTATCTAACCAAGTCATACGTAGGAACATTAGGTTTGGACAAAATTTGATTACGTATAGCATCAAGTTCAGATGTGAGACAGACAAGTGCAAGAAACATGAAAAACTGATTGCGTTGTTTATAGAAAGTCTCTACATCATTAATAAAGGTCATAAGAATTAAACATTCAAGTTTACCAAGATAGGTTTGGATATCCATGTTTTCCAATTTGATGTTTATCAAGGTCATGATTACACTATAGAGACAGTGAACATTGTTGGGAAAAATCTTTTTGGCCTTATGTTATACCTCATAACAAGTAGGGTAAGCCTGAAACTGAGACTAAAGATTAAGAGCAACAAAAAACCAAAGAACACTTCAAAAAGAGGCATCAATTTACTACCAACAAGGTCGCTCAACAATGGGCAATAACTTTGGTAGTAAGGTGGTTGGCATGGCCTTGACCTTAGAATCACAACTGTACAGCAACAACCCAAGTGTTGTAATTGACTATCCCAATTGATTTTTTGCAAGGAATCAACGGTACAATAGTAAAAGTCATAGAAGAGATAGAGTCTGAAAAGAATCTATGAGAGGCCATGGAAGAAAAATAGTTAAACAGGTTGGAAAACAATAAGTCAAAGGTTGCTAGAAGCAGAACAGGGTCAAAGATGAGACGCCAACGGTCAGGTAGGTCAAAAAAGGTGTCGTGCCGATTTGGAGACGATGTGTGAAACTAACGCGCTGGAGAAAGGCGACACATGAGGACGCATGCGACAGTGGACAGTGATGGTCTGGTGCTCATGGTGGTCACCAAAGGTGGACAATTCTAATAGGAGGGTCGCGCTAGAGAAAAAAAAAAAGAAAAAAGGTCCCAATGGCAGTGAAATGTGGCAGACAATAAGCACGACACTATTCACATAGGTGGCAGCACTATTCATGACAATGAGGAGAAAAAACCTAGAACTATTAATACCATATAGAAAAACAATATATTTTTGTGTACTGTGTTTAATCACACAAATAATTCTTTTAATTATAAGTAGTTGTGACAAAAAATTAAAACCGATAAGGATAGGATGCCTGATTTTTAGCTATACAGATTTTCCTATTTACAAAAGATAAACTTCAACACTGGACTTTTGACCAAAATTTGAGCAAACTGTCTTTTCTCAATTTATAGGTTTTGGAGAACTTAGTAATGCAAACCCCTTTGGCAGAGTGCTTTGATGTTTGCTGTTTTTGGCTTTTATGGTTTGAGAAGAATGGTAGAATATTCAATGGCAGTTTCCTACATTAACATTTTTTATCTTTTAAAGTGGTGGTTTTTTAGCTTCTTTATTGTGGTCAGCTAATGGTAAGTACAAATTAGTGCCTTCAATGGATATGCAAAGAAATTTGAGAGCTCTACCAAAATAAAAAACTTTCTTCAAAATTTTTCTAGTCATTTACTTATACAAGGACATCTTACTTATATGAGGACATATTACCCTCAATTTATATAATCTATTCTCCAACAAAAGTATACAACTACTTTTATTCTTAAAAATAAAAAAAATTCAACAAGGTAAAATCTCTTACGGGTTTTCAATGAAGCTGTTTCCAGCAGGATCATCAAGAATAAATGTGAAGGCTGATTGTCCTGTTGCACAGGCTTGCAGTTTTACCAAGAACTTATCAATTGCTTCGGCTGTCTCTGGAGCCACTTTCTATAAAGGTAAAAAGCATAACATTTAATTATTTGAAAGAAACTTATATATCAAACAATAATAATGAGAAGAAACAAATAGTACTTTGCGTTCCTCTTGAAGGGCCTGAAGTTCATCAGCTGCTCTCATAAGTATCCCTTCCACCTATAATAACACAAAAAATGATATTGTTGAATCATTTTAACTACAAATGTTAACCTGTTCTATGTTCATGAATTTTAAAAAAATACTCGGTTGGAGCTCTGACACCCACAATTTACATTTCTATTATACATGTATGTGCATGACCCTTGCTACTAAATAAAGGGTTCATATGGAAACTGTCAAAATTATGATATGATTAAGACAGAGTAAAACCTAAAGCTTCAGAAATCTATCCAAAATCATACAAAAAAAAAAATTAATAGACTAGAAGGGTAACATTCTTATCTTTTCAATTAAACAATCATTTGATCAAATAAAAATGATACACTGACATGTTTATTCACCAGATGATTTTACATAAACAGAGTAACTTTAGCCATCTCCAAAGTGTGCATGACAAAAAGAAATGCAGTGTCAAGAATTAAGATTTTCACTGACAAATGCAATAACACGCAACCCCCTGCCCTACCCGCAAAAATAAATTGAACATGCAAAACTATCAATGCTAAGAATGGGAAAACAACAAAGTAAATTGAAATGTGTATCAGAAGTACCGTTGACAGACTACCACGCTGAGCCTCTGGTGGAATCTCAAAATCCAGTTCAGGTATCTGCACAATCATACATATAAGCAAGGTGCCTTTTGAATGAATATAATACACATTACACTTTAAATGTTTCAATAACAGAATCACATTAGTCACTCAATTTTAGAATCAATAGAGATAACTCTTAAATTGCTTCATTCATAACTTAAAAAGAAACAAGAATCAGGGTGTCAATAAACTAAAGGCTTTTCATTAACCTTATCAATACAATCAAAATAGAAAAAAAAAAAGTGTAAATGAGTTTAAATGAATGTAGAGAAAAAATAAACAAAATGAATTTGAGTACCTTTATGGCAGCAGATTCTGATTTTACCACTTGTCGATTTAGCATCTGCATTCATTAAACTTGTCAATAAGATACTCATATAAACAAATTATCAAAATAGTTAACACAAAAGCATGCTTACAAATCAAATAAGAAATAGAGTAAATTACACAAAGATTTTGTGAAATTACACAAACACTCCTCACCTTTTTAACCATTAAAATTACCCCTTTGTAAGGGGTGTTAGTGTAATATATAGGGGGTTTTAGTGTAACCTTTACAAACATTAAAAGAGTGTTAGTGTAACCTATAAGGGGGTATTAGCATATATTTTTTAAAAATTAAGGTTAGTATAAGAATAGAAAACATCAGGAGATATTTGTGTAATTTCAAAAAATCTTAGGAGGTGTTTGTATAATTTACTCTAAGAAATAAGAGAATCCCAAGTAAGCATACATTGATGATACAGGTATTAGACTGATATTCAATAAGCCTATTTCCTGGAGGCTCTGTTTCATGCAATTAAACCAATGTATATATTAGTTTGTTAAATTTAGTTTCCAGACTATCCTTAGTTTGAGCCTGGTATGCATCAATGTTTCACTTTGGACAATTAACTTCCATATTTCTTTCCCTATTTTGTATGACAGACATGCATACATTATTTGTTTCCAAAAAATCCTCCTAGCTTCCAAATTACATTTATAATCCCAGTTTGACTATTTCCTTTATAAACATGGTAAGAGAAAGGGGGAGAGAAAGGTGAAATAGAATAGCAACATGTTTTCCTGTTTCCACCACTGAGATGCTAGTCATACTTGATTCAATAAAATGCACACAAAATACCAGCCATGTCAGTTGCAATGTTTTCGATTGCAAACAGAAGGTGCTAAGCTTGACAAATGCGACAAGCAGTGAGGAATAAAGTGGGATGCCTGACTGAGTAAAGTAAGAAGCACCATTTTAAAAAGGGGTAAAAGTTCATTATAATGCCATCCTAGAAAGTTCTTTTACAATTTGAACAAATGTTACTATCCTAAGATATTTCAATGTCTTTCTTACTTAAAATTTTGGCCAGAGTCTGACAATGGATAAAGACTGAAGAAAACAGCTGTGTTCTGCCTCAGCATTGCAGTTCTTACAAAGATTCTCATGATTAAGTTTTGCTATGAATTTGTATCATTGTATGTAATCTTACTTCAAATAGTTTTACATCATTACCCCTTTAAGACAGATGTCTTTCATGATGTTAAATTTGAGATTCTACGTAGGGATAAGGAAGGGGCCAAAAATTCGTAACTCAAATTGTAAGATCCTATGTTTTTTCCCAGAACTAGTATGCAAAATTACTTATATATAATACATGTGCATAAAAATATCACAAATGAAGAAAATAACATCTAACTTGTAGTATTAAAACAAAATTAAATTGCTGACAAATTATAATTATAGTAAGTCATAATATCAAAATAGTATAATCAGAAATGTAGGACAAAGAAACTCTTATTCCTTTTATTTTGCTGATAAGAATCTTGTGCTGTTTTGAACTTTCTAAGAATTTGGGCTTAGGACCTAACTCAACCATATGGCAGCACATACTGGTGATTGTAACAAAGGAAAGGTCCAGTCGGTGCAGGATGAAACAGAAAAGGTCATGAATGGATAGGGAAAGGCTTTGCAAATGAGAAGAAAGGATTTCCCACTTGCTTTGTCCCCCTGAGGATCAACAATCCCACAATTGGACATGAAAGATAGCGATGCCACTAGTCTTGCTCAACAATGATCCCTGGCACTATTCTGCTCACCAAGGTAAGTTATAATTTTAACAACATTGGTCTTTTAGCTAAACATGGATACAATTTAAAAGAAAGAAAGACAAATCGGCAAAAGTATGAAAAAGCATCCATTAATACTAGGGCAGGTTACTGGTGTCAAGCACCTCAACATGGACACTAACTGAATTCACTTGGCAGAACATGGCTGATAAAGGCATTGGAGCACCACCACTCAAGTCAATATTGTATATGTACCTTGACTACAGCAACATGTTTTAATTCATCTAGGGGTAATACAAATTTTCTTATATTATGATCATAAATAATTATTTGGGGGGCAGGGAACAACCTCCGGTTCGCATGATGGAATCTCCAGAGAGTAACAACAACCACGCGGCTGAATTTCACCAGCAAATTGTACTTCATTGTTCCTAATAGATTAATTATAAAAGAAAAATAAGATTTCAAGGAAGATCAAAGGGACCAATTATGTCCAATGCACAGGTCTAAGAGGAGGGCATACACTAAAAGGTTGTTTACCTCTCACCACAGTGTGGACATTCAAAAGCTGACAACAAAATCTGCAGGAAAGGTAAATGTGGCAATGGATTATATTTCTAGAAAACTAATGGACATACATAAAAAATGAAACAGCCGATAAAAATAACAAAAGTGATCAGATCCATCATCTAATTTGTGAATCAATAATGCTATTTCATTTAATTGAAGTATGTAACAAATAACTTGAGGGAAAAATAAGAGTGAATGAAGCATAAACATAATAAGAGACAGAAATAAAGATGAAATTTAAAATACATATATGATAATAATGATGTATCCCAATACCTACTTGATGAAAGGATGAAAATCAGTAACAACTAATCACTTGCCAATCACAAGAGGAATGGAGCAATAGATAAGACATACCTTTCTGAAGTGAGGAATTAAAGTCAATAAAAATCTTGTAATCCCCTAACAAACATGAAAGAAATTAAAGTCAGTTGATAAGTTTACGATTAAAAAAATTCGATGAAGCTACAAATTAATCCTTATGGTGCAGTTGACTCATTTGATAAGTAATAAACAAATAATTGGACCACACAAAAAACAGTTTGTTTCAATGATTTTTAACATGACTATGGATAGAGCAACACAAGCACAAAAAAGTGTAAATATTCATTACTCAATAACCCAGGTGACAATGTTGCTGGGAAATAGATTAGTTCTTTGAAATAATTGTTCCATTTTCCTAAATATTCTTTTAGTAAACTAACAAGAATAAATTACTACTTCTTCAAAATAAGTTGAACTAAATGCGCATAACTTCTACCCCCATGCACAAGACCACCCAAAGTTAGAAACACCCTTCAATTAGGTCTCACTAACACCAATGAAAAATGACCACCAACGCTTACCCCACCTCCAAACTGCATGTGCAGTGCATCAACCACATTCAATAGACAAAACAAAAGGTTTTACTTGTGCTAAGTGCTAACCTGTTATGCAAGTGCAGTATATTGACCTGATACAATTGACAAGATAACAAGTTTTGACTGTGTTAATTGCCAAGTGCTAACCTGTTCTACATGTGCAGTGCATCGGCCAATACAGTAGACAAAACATCAAATGTTTTTCTAGTGCAAAGTGTCAACCAGTTCTACATGTACAGTGCATTGACCTGATACAAATAAAGAAAACAAAAGGTTTTGCCTGTGCTAAGTGTTAATCTATTCTACATGTGTAGTGCATCAAACCGATACAATAGACAAAACAAGAAGTTTTGCTTGTGCTAAGTGCTAACCAATTCTACATGTACCTATGCATCGACCCGATACAAAAGAAAAAAAAAAGCTTGACTTGTGCCAAGAGCTAACCTAGTCTTCTGGTGTGGCATCAACCCAAAACAATAGACAAAACAAAATCTGTTGCTTATGCTAAGTGCTAACCCATTCTACATGTGCAGTGCATCAACCTAATACAATACACAAAACAAATAGTTATGCTTGGGTTAAGTGCTAAGTTATTTTGCATTTGCAGTGCATCAACCTAATACAATGTACAAATTAAAAGTTTTGCTTGAGTTAAGTGCTAATTTATTATACATGTGCAGTGCATTAACCTAATACAATAGACAAAACAAAGTTTTGCTAGTGTTAAGTGCTAATCAATTCTACGTGTGCAGTGCATTGATCCATAGTTCCATACAATTGACAAAACAACAATGTTTTGTTCGTGCCAAGTGCTAACCTATTCCACTTGTGCGGTGCATCAACACGATAGAATAGACAAAACAAAATATTTTGCTTGTGACTCAATTGCTCGTGCTAAGTGCCAGCCTATTCTACTTGTCCTATCCTTCAATACAAAGGAAACGTACCTTAGTTCCCAACTGATACACAATGAACGTCTTTAGGCAAACAATGTAATTAAGAGCTTAATTAAGCTCTCATCGCATGAGACCTTATATCATAAATTTGATTATTAAACTTACAAAACTAAACTAAACTAAAATTAGCTTATATTCATAAGTTTCTCCCAAATGCTTATTGAAATAAGGTAAAATAAATTACAAGTCATTTTTACAAGCTTCGGTAAAATCTTCAAAACAACCCCAATTTAATATAGTACGAAGCCAAACTAGATGACCTCACAACGCATTATGGAACAATTAAACACCACCGACTCATTTTTTTGCATAAGCGCCACCGACTCATAAATTTCTTTTGCATAGGCACCACCGACTCATAAATTAAGGCATTGAGTCCGGAAGAAAAAAACAAGGCCTTTAAACTTCAAAACGTTAACCGAGTAATTAATAAGGGGGAAAAAAAGAGTAAAAAAATCGAGTATTAAATACAAATTTAACGCATTGACGTGAGAAGAAAAAAACAAAACCAATGTTTAAGCCTCACAACGTTCACCGAGTAAATTATGGGGGAAGAAAAAAAAAAGTAAAAAAAAAATTCGTGCATTGAATACAAATTAAACGCATTGAAGAAAAGGGGAAAAAAAACAAAGCACAATGTATAAGCTTCATAACGTTCACCGAGTAATTAAAGATGGAAGAGAAAAAAAGAGTAAAAAAAATCGAGTATTGAATATGAACTAAACACATTGACTCGGGAAGAAAAAAACAAAGCTCAATTTTAAACTTCATAACGTTCACCGACTAATTAAGAGGCAAAAAAATAAAAGAGTAAAAAACATCGAGTTTTAAATACGAATTAAACGCAGGAGAAGCAAAAACAAATTGTATGAGTAAGCTTCATAACGTTCACCGAGTAATCAATAGGGATGGGCAAAAAAGAGTAAAAAAAATGGAGTTTTGAATAGCTCAGTTACAGACGCAGGAAGTGCGCAAAAAAGAAGAATCAAACAAAAACAGTGAATTAATTGAGAAATTAAAGAAAGGCGGAAAATAGGGAGAAACTTACGTTTTCACCGCAACGCATGCAGAGACTTTCGAGGTTGTAGAGAGGAGCGTCACCGTCGTCAGCAGAAACGGCTTCCACCACCGATCTAACGTCGACACTTTGGTCGCTATTCGCATTCCCTTCCATTTTTTCTGACATGTTGAATTAATTTCTGGGATACTTTCACTTTATTGCCTAACGTGTTCTTCAACTGCTTAGAAAAGAAAGATAATTGTGAAATTGTGAATTTTATTTATTAGTGTCTTTGGGAACACACCAGAAGGAACTAAAAAGTCGGAACTAGGGTACACGTGATCTGGTTAAGTAATTCGGGTCGGGTTATACATGGCCCAAGTCACTTATAAGATTTTAAAATTTAATTTACTCGGTTAGAGAATGATTGAGTTAAATTAGATGTTTAGATAAACTGTTGATTAACCTTCACTAATCTCGATAGCCTGTTCAATTAACTAGACATTGGGCTTGGGCTCGTGATCAGCATGTGGAGGATAAAATAGTGGAATTATCTTTTACAATGCAAAAGAAAAATAAAAACAAATTGAGAGTGAAATATATAGTGACACATAGAGCTTTAGTGGATGATTAGATAGATATATTAATATTATTGATTATTGGTAATAAATTATGACTTAAATATATTTTTAATCATTTAAGTTTACGGTTGACTTGATTTTTGTTTCTCAACTTTAAAACTAAAATTTTTAATCGCTATCATTTGAAAAAAAATTGTTTTGGTAACTTTTTTTAAAATTCTTTAACTAAATATTGTCAAAATAAACATTTTAAGAAACAAAAAATACACATGTGAGAAGTTTTTTAATAATAAGAATATAAAATTAAAATAAATTATCACTTAAGTTACTAGTAATTTATTAGTTACTGAGTAAAATCTCTAATTATATTTGGTTAGAATAAAACAAACTCTTTTTTAAATTATAGGAACTACAAATATCAATTTTAAATTTAGGAGACTAAAAATAAATTTATTTTAAATTTAAAAGATTAAAAATATATTTAAATCATAAATTATTAAACTTATTCCTTTTTAAAAGCAATTATTAAACTTGTTTTATGTTTAAAGAAACTAGCATTTTAATATGTATATTAAATATGATAAATATTTAAATTTATTTAATAAAAAGATATAATAAATAAACTAATTTTTTTACCTATGTGATGCACAAAATATATTTGTTGTCTATTTTAGGTTAAATTAATCTTCATGATCTTAAATTATTTAACAATTTTTAATGAGATCTTAAAATTATTTTTTTAATTGGATTCTTTAAATTTATATTTATTTTTAATTAGATCTTTAGGAATTTAATTAAAAATAATCATATATTTCAAAATTTACAAATTAATTTAAGTCTCATTTTTATTTGTTAGCTCTTGTACTTGTATTTTAAATATTAGTTTGACAGGTGTTAGATGATTTGGATAATAATGTATAAAAATATTAAATTAAGTATTATGAAAATTATATAACTGAACAATGAAATTAGTAATAGAAGAAAAAGGTCAAACCTAAACAAAAAGTGAAATGTCTAAGAACATTTTGCTTGAAGGATTATAATAAGTTTTTTTTTTAAATTACAAGAACTAAAAGGATCAATTTTAAATTTAAGAAACCAAAATAAAATTATTTTAAATTTGTAAGACTAAAAATAATTTAAGTAATAAATTATTAAATTTATTTTTTTAAAATAATTATTAAACTTATTATATGTTTAAATAAACTAGTGATTTAACATGCATATTAAATCCAATAAAAAAACATGCACATTAAAATATGATAAAAATTTAAGGCTTAAATATCAATTTATTTCCTGAAAAATAGTGATCTTTTTAGTTGTGGTCCTTTAGAAAATTTTTTTTTTAATATTTTATTTTTATTTTAATCTCCACTATTAAGTAATATTTTGTTTTTAGTTATATTATATTTGAAATAATATCGTAATAATGATTTTGACAGTCTAATGACTTATTACATCATCAAGAAGTATGACAAAATCACATGTAATTTTTTTTGTCAAATTATGTTTAAAATATTTCATTAATCAGTTTAACGTCATTAACTATTTTGAATAAATGAAAATTTAAAAACATAATTTACTAAAAAAAATTATGTAATTATCCTATTAAACTTCTTGATAATGTAAAACGTTATTGAATTGTCAAAATCGTTATTACGAAACTATTTAATGTTGTTACTTGACAATAAAAAATAAAACTAGAAAGTAATGATATTTAAAGGATCAAAATAAAAAAAAATCTTAAGGATCAAAATAAAAAAAAGGTGTTATTTTTTAGGAACTAAATTGATATTTAAGTCAATATTTAAATTTATTTAATAAACGTTATAATAAATAAATCAGTTTTTGTAATTTGTGCAATGCACGAAACATGTTTGTTGTCCATTTTAAGTTAAATTAATTTATAAAATTCTAAACTATTTAATAATTTTTAATTAAATTTTTGAACTTTTTTTTAGTCTTAATGAACCTAACTAAAAATTATCAAATAATTTAGAACCAACAAATTAATTTAATCTTTATGTTATTTGTTAACTTTGTACTTATATTTTAAATATTAGTTTGACACATTAGATGATTTAGACAGTAATGTAAAAGAAATATTATGCTAGTTAATACCTAAACAAAAAGTGAAATCTATAGGGACATTTGGCTAAATGGACTTTTTTTTTTCAAAATACAAGAACTAAAAAAATCATTTGTAAATTTAGGATATCAAAAACAAATTTGTCTTAAATTTGGATGATTAAAAACATATTTAAGTCATAAATTTTTAAACCTATTGTTTTTTAAAGCAATTATTAAACTTGTTCTATATTTAAAAACTAGCATTTTAACATGCACATTAAATATGATAAATATTTAATTTTATTTAATAAAAAATATAATAAATAAATGTTTTTAAAT